>NDGM011140494.1:0-12476 GCA_002564305.1 Octomys mimax | reverse complement strand
CTGCACAGCAGAAAGCTGAAATTTGTGTCATCTGAACAATTTCCAGATGTTGTTAATCCTAGGCTGTTGGGGTTTCTGGAACATTACCACATTACCATGATGACTTCTAGAAAGGGCTGCTGTTATAGTAATCAAGTTATGAGCGTCCTACAGGGTAGACACTCCTTCTTTCCCACCACTTGGACTTTTGGTCTTAGCCCATTTTGCTGATAATGATTTTTTTTTTTTCTTTTGTGGAACTGGGGATTGAACTCAGGCCCCCTTGCTTGCCAGGGAAGCGCTTATTCCACTGAGCCATCTCCCCGGCCCCTGATAATGATTTTCTAATTGAGGATGACACCACCACTTATTCTTTATATTCACTTCTCATGGGGAGACTGTAATTACTAAGAAGCTAATATTAGATCTTAGTTGTTCTGGGTGCTTTGTTGGAATCTTAATTTAAATCACAAGACAGAAAACTACCTGATAGTTTAGTGTTATGCTCTGGTGACAGTGTGGAAAAATTCAGGTCTGCTGATATACAATGAAAGTGTGTATCAAGAAAGATTTGAGACAGAAGATGGAGTTGTAAATATGAGTGTTCCCAGTCTTTCAGTATTCCTTTTTAATGAGCTCACCATTTAACAACAACAAAAACGGGGTGCTATGTTTTAAAAAGGATATGGAAATTTAAAAATTATCAAAAAAGAGAGAGAAAGAGAAAAGAAAATAGACACTTGGGATCCATGTGTAGGAGACTTCAGCTACACTCCTCTACAGAAGCATGAGGGATCGTGGAGTGAATGGTTGCTGGTGCTGTGGCACAGGTAGCATCTCTCCCTTGTCCTTCCCTTAACCATGGCTTAAACAGGCACATCCTACTAGTTAGTCACCATTGCACCATCACTGAACATGCTAACTACCAGTGCTACCAAAGCACAGGAATGAAGGCATATACTGTTCACTGTCCAGGTGAGAGATCTAATGCTTTAATCCAAGTGCTTTTCAGCAATTTGTATTTTAGTTACAGAAAAAATGGCTTAAAAATTGATCTTCTACTCTCTTATTACATGGTAAAATGACAGGCTAGACAAATAATAGACTTGAGATCCTTGTCTGATGGCTGAAGAACACTGAGGGAAAAAGTCAACCTTTCATGGCCTCAATTTTTCCCATCTCTAAAATGAATGTGAGAATCTTCTACATGGAGTTGATGAGAGGAGTGTATGAGTAAAGCACTCAACATGTTAGCTATTTAACCATAACTGTAGTAAAAATTAAACACATCCGTTTTGGGGGTGGGGGGTGGCTTCGTTTCATTCAAAAGTAGAAAATGTACATATGCTGGTGTGGCAGCACATGTCTGTAACCCCAGCCCTCAGGAGGCTGAGGCAAGATGATCATTGTGAGTTTGAGGCCAGCCTGAGCTAACAAATGAGTTCGAGGCTAGCCTGAACTGTGTAGTGAGACCCTGTCTCAAAAAGACAAGACAGAGAGAGAGTGAGGGAGCAAGAGCGCGATAGAGAAAGAAAAGAGATAAAAGAAAATGCACACATATACAAAGAAAAAATGACCTATGATCATGCTAGAGAAAATCATTCCAAACATCTTTCAGGTTTTCTTCGTACAACTTACAGTTTCTTGAAACAGCATGATTGCATCGATTTTTGTCACCTGTTCCCCAGCAGCTCCACATAACAGATTATGACCCTTTGCATGCAGATAAACACAGAAACTGTCAAGTGACCGGAACTTATCAACATAATTAATTACTCTCCATGGTTCTGATCACCACCTGAGGAACACGCAGGCACACTTGTGTGCATGGGATATTGCATTTAAAGTCTAGATTTTTTTTCCTTGTCTTACTTTGAAATGTGAACTAAAAACTAGATTGAGAGGATCTCAAGAAAGCTTCCCATTTTAGGCAGAACATAAATGAAGGGCAAAAAAGCTAGAGACTTTTCAGGAAAGCAGAGGTAGCATAATAAGAGCAAGTAGATTTCTGACAAAGTAACTCACTGTTTGCAGAACATGACTTGCTACAAATATAGCAATCTCATCAGTAATCTGAATATACAGATTTTTGGCGGGCCCAGCCTGGGTCTTTTCCCATGTCATACATCCCTTGGCTCATGTCTGGGAGAGAAGCATGACCAGCACAGAAGCCGTGAGATGTCAGGGTTTGGGATGGGGAGAACCCTCTCTGGCCTCATCTCTGTTCTGCCCAGAGGCCTCATTTCAAAGAAAGTCAAGGATAGACAGAAAAACATCTGAGGCTTGATGTAATCATGGAAAAATCTGAAGGCAAACCTTTTAGTTCAGTGAAAAATTCTACAAGTTATTCTTCTTTACCTTTAGAGGAAAAAAAACTATTAGACTATGTTACCATAATAGTCTTCATGTGAAGGAACAGCTTTATTTCCATATCCTAAGCTCCTGGCATAGTAAGGGCTTGTCAGCAAGTGCCTGGACCTTAGTAAATAGCCAACAAATGTTTGTTGACTAATGCAGCTAAATGATACTATTTGAAGAATATGATCAATTCTATACAGGAAGATGTAACAGTGAACAGATGAGTTTCCTAAATTTTATTTGTAAGCATAACAGCTGAAATCCACTGAGGTCTTTATATATGCCAGGCATTACAACCCCATGGGCAGTGTTACCAACTCCACTTCATAGCACAGAGAGGTCCCATAACTAGCCAAGGGCTCTTGGTTAGTGAGAAGGCAAGGCTAAAATTCTGATCCAAGCCCAAGTTGTATCCCTGGAAAATACCCTACCACATACTCTGAGGAGAAAAACAAATTATAAACTAAGATAGGATTGTTATGTATCTATAAATGAATGTATGTTATAGATAGAAAAAAAAATCTATAAAGATGCAAATAGGTGATTCAAACCATAGTCTTCAAATCTCATAAACATCTGAATCCCAGTGCTTGCTAGTGGTGTATAACACCCAAGTTGCTAGGCATTTTAATTTCTAAGCCTCAGTTTTTCCACCCCTAAAACAGAAATAACAGTAGTAGGCAGCAGGTAAAATTAAAGAAAATACTGTACTTAAGCCACTCAGCCTAGCACAGTGGCAATCAGTAAACATATGATTACCATTATTAGCATAAGGCCTGCATTCTTCACCACTGCCATTACCAAAAACAAAATATGGTAGTTAGGTACCTCAATAGGGTCACATAAAAAATAAGAAGTAACATTAAATGAGGTTAAAATAAATAATATTTCATGGGAGTAAAATAGTAATATTGGAAATATAATCCCTGACAGAGAACAATGGGAATGGGAGCAAATAGGAATGTGATGACTCTTAGAAGTGTTTAATTAATTAATCAATGAATTGATCTTTTAATTTTGTGGTGCCAGGGTTTGAACCCAGGGCCTCACACATGTAGATAAGCACTGTATCTCTATAACATTGTTATATAGTCCCTATAACATTGTTACTGTAAAAATTATCTTTAAGGAATAATAAGCTCAGCAGGTTTAACTTAAAAGTTTATTTGAAGAGTTGAGTTTGTGATTTGTAATTTTAAATGAAATATTACATTTTTAAATATACCTTATAAAAACATATATTAAGCTTTGATAATAGGTATATACTGGCTATAGGTATATGACTTTGTATTCAGGTGTTCTCTATTAATTTCTCCATAATTTTCATATTGCTTTTGATGATTCTAATAAAACATATGTTCCACAGTCTAACATGACAAACTGGCCAGGCACACACTCCTTCCGCATCTCCAAATGGTTGTTCCTAAGTCCCACTGGTAGCAAAAAAGTAGTGAGAAAGCAAGGAACCAGGGAAGAAATCACTGAAGGACAAGAACACAGAAGGACCACCAAGATCCTCCTCTTTATCCGCACAAGCATGAGCATAATCTGCAGCGCAAGCATGCATCTGCTGGGGTCCTGACCTACAGAGACCAGGCATGGGTCAGCCACACTGGACTCTGGACAGAAGCCAGAACCAGCCTGGGGAGCACAAAGTAGGGAACCAAAGTGAGGTCCCTTCCCACATCCACTCTGTGCCATACTCTGAATGCTCCACCTTGTTACATCATACAGGACACTTTATAGTAAGTAGAGCCACTAGTGGCAAGACTTGCACGCCTTCTGATCCCCTCTGAAATCACTTTTAATACTACCATGTGTCCCTTATTAATTGTTCCCATCTCATGTGTAAGTTGATCTTGGTAACAAGACCAAAGGTATACCTTCAGTTTCTTGGTTACCTTCCCAGAGCCCAACCCAAATGATTCATTAGACAGTCAATAGCTCACCTGGTTATTTGCTGACATCGTTTATTAAAAAAAAAAAAAAAAAAAAAAAAAAAGCACACCTGGCCTCAGCCTGAGCTTATGCCCTCTTCAAATCCAAGAAGACAGAAAGTCCCTTGCCAGTAACTTATAATTCACTGCTCCAGTTGTGGGTGACTTTAGAGTTAGACTGCTCTCCAATTCTGAACCCCAGAACTCAATCTATCAACTGTCATAAACTTCTGCAGGCCCCAGATGACTTAGCTGTAAAACAGGAGCAAACCAACAGGGTTGCTGCAAAATTTAAAATAGAAACTACATTACAGAATTAGCCCTCCATCAAATAAGCTTTTAAAAGCATAAGAAACACAAAGTTCTACCCATCACAGATTATAAAGTGAGCAAAAAATAAAACTGTGTAAAGCCACTGAAAAAAAATAAATTTGGAAGTATTTATACCCATGTAAAATGAAATGCTATAATCCTATGGTGAGTTAGGTTTTAAATTCTTGCATAGGTCTTGTCCCAAGGAATCTCATGAAAGTTACAAACTGGAAGGTCTGTTAACACAACACATGGCATATTTTATTCCTGCCTAGACCCCCATTAGTGTTAATAGGGAAAAGAGGACAACAGATGGATTTAAGGCAGTCATTAGACGGCACTAACATAGAGCCATAGTTGGTAGTGATTACATCAAACTTTATATAAATTCCCTTTCTGATGACTACCAAGAGTCCCTAAAAAGTGTGTTGCTGTTATGTTCATGCATCATTTGCTGCCTACAATTTAAGAAAATTAGCATCTGTCAACAGCACTATTCAGCTGCACAGGGTGGAAATTAATGGATAATACCATTTCCAATTTGTTGTACAAGAGGTGAGCTTGCCTGGCAATTTGGTTGCTCTGTTTTAATACCAAATTGAGCTTGTTGTTACAACTAGAACTCCAAAAAGCATTGTGCTTTTTGGAAACATGTTTCTAAAATCCCACCATGGTCATTAACATTTATTAAATATTTTCTACTGACATAACTAGAAATTTAGAGGCAATAAATAGAGGTCTGTTTTAAAGCTGGAATTCATGGACTGGACTGATACAAGAAACTGTCAGGTTCACACCACAGAAATATGGGATGTTAGGATTTTTTAGCCTTGTATTGTGACTGGTTTGGCCTCAGGGACTCTACCAAGAATGAGAAGTCCTGCAGATCTATATGCTTATAAATTGAAGCAAATAGATTACTGAGTCTAGACACAGACACAAATTGTACATTGGCTCTATATGTTTCATATGACCTCTCTTGGAATGTGTTTTCCATTATTTCCATCAAGAATTCCAAGGAACTAGGAATAGGGACTTTTTTAAATACCTGCTTTGCTTTCAACTGTGAGATATGTGTGTTCAAAGCACCCCAAGGCTAGAACTATTCCTTGGAAACAGGAAAATACCAAGTCAGTAGTAACTTCAGCAGAGTGGCCATATGAAGAATTATAGTCACTGCAGGTCAACATTAGCATTGGGGAGCAAGGGTACCTCACCAGATTTACCTTGCCATTAAAAAATGTTCCATGCCACCTACAGTGCAGCACAGATTTAATAATTAGTCCATAGCCTTACGTATGGTATTACCTCTCTAGGACTATAAACAAGACATCAAAGGAAAAATAAAAGTGGATAACTACATTAGAAAACACTGTTTTGCTATGGCTTCTTATATCAATTACATATAAGAAACCTAAAAAGTTTGTTCATCCCTTTCAGATTCCAGCTAGGAACAGCAGGAATCTAAGGTCGCCAATGCATAACTCTCCTTTTGGTTTGGGTCTAGTTGTCCTCCCAAAGCTTCATGCAGTTATGGGGCAGACTTCTAGAGTTCATGATTAATTCATGATCCAGTGCTGGGATTATGGGTGTAAGTGCTGCTGGGATTATGGGTGCGAGTGCTGCTGGGATTATGGGTGCGAGTGCTACAGCCAGCCTTGGGTGGATAGCCTGAACACCACATAAGGGAAAGAGGCTTGCTCTCTGTTCCTGCTGCCACTTCTCCCTCTGCCTTTGCTCTTTGCTATTTTCCAAAGCCAAGAACTACTGCCCTCTGTCATGTGGCACTCTGCCTTGGAACCAGCTGAGTATGGACCAAAACCTCCACTAACTGTGAACTAAATAAATTTTTCCTTAACTTTGGGTTTCAGGTATTTTGTCTCAGCAATGAGAAAAGTGACCAAGACACTAGGGAGACTGGATATAGCGTTACAGAGGCTAAGGAGTTAGAAACAAAGAGAACCGACAGGGAGCGGGCACTTTACTGGTACCATAAGGAACCAACTGGGACCACACACCCTGTGGGGAGACCTTGTTCTTTCAGCCTATATCTTTATGGATATTTAGGTTTATAAGTTTTGGCTATTGGGCTGCTACTCACCTTGCCATCTACTACAACTCTCACAGCAGCTCCTACAAAGGTGGTACCCATCACTGTATTGGAAGGGGACTATTATCACCATTTCACCTTACATCTGTACTAGCAAACTCTCCCTTGCTTAATCTTACTTCTGGGTCTTCTACACAAAAGTAAAAGCAGGCCCTCAAACAGATCACGTGTATGCCATGTTCTTAACAGTACCAGTAGCAATAGGTTGGTTATGAGGATTGAATTTTTTTTTTTTTTTTTTCAGAATCCTCCAAACTAGAAATGAAGGGTGAAGATCATAGTAAGTCACCAGCTGGACATGGACACCAGGCAGAATTTGTGACTCAGCAGCCACTGCCCTAAAGTACACCCCATCAGCACCTGGAGATCTTTCTTCTGTGCCCCATTGCCTGCTTCTAAACATTTGTTCACTTGTCGCCACGACTCTTGTCCTCTCAGGCAATTACTGCCTCTCTTTATTCATCTTCAGCAGCGCTACTCCAACATGGGGACACGGTTCCTTTCATTCCCACTCACATGGGTGACTGCCTCTAATTTCTTGTCCCCAGTGCAGAAGAATGACTGTACCTACACAGCATCAACACCACCACTCGATCATTCTTTTTAATGGCATAAATAAATATAATTCGAGAAACCAGCAGATCTGTGACCAGGAAGTGCTCGAGTTCACTGGCTCCTATAATAAGCTAGTGTTCCAGCCTTTTAAAAAACTGCAGTGTGTTTACCAAAGAAGTCCAAAGCTGAGCCTGGGCTCTGAGTCCTGACACCTCTGCCCTCTGGCCAGTGATCTCCAAGTGACACAGGGACTGGAAGCTGTGTAAGAAAGCACTCATGGCAGGGGAGAGCAGGGTGATGCCCAGGAAACTTCCAGGTCTTCTCTGAATTAATTTGCTACTTTGCTAAAGACTCAAGTCTACCAGAGACGCCTAAGATCCCATTTTACAATAGTTACACCAACATTCCTTGTTTAACAAAACTACAAGGTAGCACTACTAAGCACAATACTTGGTGACAGGGTTAGACGAATGGTCTGAGAGAACCTTGTAGCAAGGGAATCCAGCTTCAGAAATTAACAATTTCTTTGTGGCAAGCCCAGTTAGATTGGGTACATGACAAATGTTTGTAAACGCCACTAAAGCCCAAGTCCATGCCATGAGAAAGTGCGGGACTGTTGACAAATAACAGAATACACATGTCTACAGTACTGAAATCAAAGCCTTTGGACAAAATACGAGGAATCTCAAGCTGTCACTGCTGCTGTCAATCATAGCTGCAGCTTTAAATCAAAAAATAATTTTTAGTGTCGCCTTTTAGCAAGGTGATTCAAAACTAGTGTTCTTTTTTCTTAACTTCAGCCTAGACAGTCACCCTGTTACTCTTGCCATTTTATGATAAAAGGGCAAACATACCAACATGTATTGTATTTTTAAAAGGAAACAATCCAAAGCCATATGAAGAAATATATTTGGCTTTTCCTCCTGTTCTTAAAGCAACGCATCTGCTCATCCACCAAGATTACCTCTCAGTCAGTTTGTAATAAGGGCAAAAATTAGGGTCAGATGAGTTAATGGATACGACAGCATTTAGCCAGCTGTAGTGTTTCTGTTACCACAGCTCTGTCACTGCCTTCTAGTAGACCAATGCCCAGTCAACTCTCCCATTCTGCAGAGACAACCAGCCCTGGCCACCACCTTGTCACTGCACCTAGACCACCAAGGCAGTCTCCCTTGGTGGCACTTGTCTGGATTTAAAAATCTGATTTTAAAAATAAATAATGGTCTGATCCTAAGGTCCAGTTGCATAGACTGGGGAAGGTGCATGTGACAACATTGATTTTTAAAGAAGTATAAATAGAGTCTACTCCAATGAGAACATGGTAACAAGCATCCGACACCAGGCAGTGTTGCCTGGAATGAGGGTCTGTCGTAGGAGGGCACCCGAGGAGCTGGGTGGCGGTGGTAGCGTCTAAGTGATGCTGGGCAGAGGTCAGAGTTAACATCTGCAATCTGGCCTCCTTCCATTCGTGTATTGAAATATAATTCAGTAGAATGAATTGCTAGACATGTCTAAGCCCCCTGGGAAATGACAGATATTGATGAATGCTGTTGGCAAGATATATGGAAGGAAAAGGCAAATAAATAGAACCATTTTTTCTCAAAGTCATTTTGTGGATATGGGGAGCAGCTGTTAAAGCACTTGACAGCCCCCCGCCTTCTTCCTCTTCCTCCTCCCTCTCCATATCTGCTTCCTTCACAGCTCTCTAAAGCTTCCCCAAGGACTGGCACCCTTCCATTGTCAAAATAATCCTCAAGTGAGTGACAGCCATCTCTTCTTCCTCCCAGCCACTCGCACATCTCTCACCCAGTGAATAACGTCCCAGAATTCCACTGCTCCAAATGTGCCCTCTGCCCCTCCACATCCTGGAAGAACCCTCAGCTTCTAAACTCAGGAAATCAAACCGTTGACTTTGAGTCTGACACCGTTTGGCCCCAGTCACAAGGTTTAAATACTAAATTCAAATCTTGACCCCACAATAGTTGTGACCTTCGTCAAGCTTCTCAACTTAAACCTCGGCTTCTCATTAACATTCTGTAAAATGGGGGCAGACTCACAGGGTAACCCAGAGGACTAATTTAGAATGTAAATTAAGAGCCTAGCACACCATGCAGGAAAAAGGCCCCCTAAAAAAGACCTCATTGTCCCCAACACTTTCCTCTTTAAAGGGTCTTCCTCCTTGCACCGTCCCCAGAGTGGATCAAATGCTCCACCTCATCAGGGACTTTGTGCATAAGTGGGTCATATCCCATTCTGGATGGACTGAGGAGCACAGGCTGGAAAAGCAGTAAGGTGTAATGGTGACAGCTGCATTCTAGACCATTCATTAGCTCAGCAGCCCTGCCTGAATCACAGGATCTCTCTGATGAGCTTTCTTTTCTAGAGATGGCAGTGGCAGGTAACCCTTACGCAGTACCCAGCTCTGATTATGTGCTCGGCACTGAGCACATAATCTGTGCTGAGTGGCAGACCAAGTCCCCTCCAGGACGCCCTCCCCATTTTGGCAAGACTGACATCACGGTCACAACCAGGGGCTGCGACTAGCCTGAGCTTCCCCCTCACACCATCTGCTTCTACCTCTGAGAACATGTGTAGAATGCCACTTATTTTGGGGCAAGATATGTCCTGCTAGAGTGTAAACTCCGTCCACGGCAGTGTATCTTATCAGTCCTGGTAGCCTCATGTCAGACTTCTTGACAATACCCCTTGGTGGAACCCAAGGGACCTTCACAGAATCACATACTTATGTCCACATTCTGTCTCTTACCTGTATTTCTACCAGGAATCGTATTTTTCCATTGTTGTTCATTCTGCTCTGTGTAGAAGAATCTTCAAATTTTCCTCAGTTGTTTCATAACAATAATGACGAAGACTCAGAGGCCTTAAACTTGATACAGAGGAAGTCATGCCACTTCTCCTGGCATTGATTTTCTGTTCTAAAAACCCCCTCCAAAGCAGTCTACCACCTCCACAACAAAACGAATGTTTTCACAGTAAGCTGATTAACTCTCCATATATGCTGGGACAATCTGCACTTGCTTTTTGGAGAAGTCATGAAACCTACACACTCCTTTACACACTCTGATGCTTTGATTGATGCAACCAATGTCACTGGCAGCCCTGAGATGTTGAGCAGTTCTGACAGCTGCCCTACATTGAGCAATCATGACAGAGGCCAAGGAGGAGCTGGGGACCAGGCGCTTCACAAGAGCAACAAAAGAGTGAAAGCAGCCTTAATGTAGGCAAAAGAATCGCTACCACCACCTAAGCAGAAGTGTTGAGGGAAATTCTAATTTCCTACAGGTTCTCTACTTCTACAAGGAAACTATAGCTGGCCTACATAATTCACATAATTCTGCTTCCATGAGTATTTCTTTGGGACAGTTTCCAGTTTCATGCTAGTTTATTCCAAAAATATTTTAAATTTTCTCTCCTCAATAACAATATCTACACATGGTCCTTAAAGAAGGTATTATTTCTGTCTTAAGAAATACTTGTTAATTAATGAAAAGGCAAGAAATTTAGAATATCAGTGGTAAAACACACACACACAAAAAAAAAGACTTTTACAGACTAGGCATGGTGGCGCACACCTATAATCCCAGCTCTTGGGAGGCTGTAAATAGGCGGATCACTACGAGTCCAATCTAGCAGTGAGACCCTGAACACCCTGTAGACCCTTCCCTAAAAAAACAAAACAAAACAAAAAAAAAAAGAATATCAGCATTAAAATATTCCTTTAAAAATACAACAAGGCCGGGGAGATAGCTCAGGAGAATAAGCGCCTGCCTAGCAAGCTGAAGGTCTTGAGTTCAATCCCCGGTACCGCAATAAATATACAGTCAATTAATTAATAAAAATACCATATAGTACATCTCCTCCAGTACCTCCTCAGGCCAAGTAGTTCAGTGGCCCTATTTCTGGAGTGGAAGATCTCAGACCCAGCCTATGTAACCTACAACCTACTCTCCCACTTTCTGTACTATGAAAGACAATTAATGCCCACCTTATTATGGTTTAAAAGCACAAAGATCTAGAAACATCAATAGCTAAATTGTAATCCCACACCCTAGATTAAATATCTAAGTGCTTTATGAAACACATCACGCCCATGCCCTTGTTTCTAAGGAGTGAAAGACTGAAGCCAAGGCCAGCGTCCCAGCTGCTTCAGCAGTGCCTGGAAATGATGGTCTGCCACGGGGTTGGCATTCAGCCTTTCCATCCTGATCTATTACTCAGACACCGACTGCTCTGGAAAGCTCAGTCAGTGCCTCATATTTTATAATAACAGTTTCACCAGACTCCTAAGCATCCCTGTTTAGCGAATTCAGCCTTGCTTACGGGGAAATAAGTGGGCTTAGGGTAGGGGAAGATAACCATTTGGTCACTTTAGCCACTCTCCAAATGGTGATTTCTCAAGCTTAACATTCTGACCATTTTATTCTGGTCATTCCCTTAGCATTTAATCTCCCATTACTGGAATTCATAGAAAGCACTATGGCTACTGAAGGCAATGTAATAAGGCACATGCACAGACGTTCACATGTCAAAGAGTGTGTCATATGTCAGAGAGCCTTGGAGCCAACCTCGCTGCAGGGCAACACGTAGTCAGAAGGCAAATCCAAACATAAAAAGGCTGCAGCACTAATGTCTACGAGCAGCGCTTCTAGCCCCCTTGCCAATCACAATGTGCCAAAACCTAGGAGACAGTACGTCTGATGACACCTATGGACAGAACCATTCCATATGCACTGATAAAATGGTCTTGTTCAGTAAACAGAAATAGAGTAGACCCAGATGAATTTGTATTCAAGTACATTTGAATATGTATGCCCCACATATCACTTGGGATACGCATACACTCAAAATACTGTTTCTTTATCTGAATTAAAATTTAAGTGGGCGTCTCACATTATCTGACAACTCTTCCTGATTGAGGGCTTACAGTTTGCAATGTGTGGGGTTCTGCTTTGAGGAAAAGTTCATCAAGGAATTTATAAACTAACCGAAGGGATGATAGTTACAAACAGTGGAAAGTAAGACTGATGTGTCTTTAAGAAAGAACAATGGAAAGACACTAGAGAAAGGGGGGTGTGGACTAGAAGGTCAACAAGAGTAATGTGAATCCTGGATGCGTAACATAATGTCTGTCGGTCTGTCCGTCAGTCTGTCAGTCTCTGTCTCTTATCTCTGTCTCTGTGTCCCTCTCCTCTCCTGCCCTCCCC
>NDGM011140489.1:0-11346 GCA_002564305.1 Octomys mimax | reverse complement strand
AAAAAAAAGAATAATCTGGGTGACTGGTTGTACATAGCAAAGAGAGTTACAAATTACATTACTTGTAATCCAGATTACAGGATGAAGAGGAGGAAGATGAGGATTAAATCTCCTTCGTTTGGAATATTTTTTTATGCTTCCTTGAATAAAACTTGGGCACAAAAAAAAAAAAAAAAAAAGAAAAAAGGCAAAGTATAGAGCGACTTCCTGGACCTCATCAGACACTGTCAGATTTCTGTACCTAGTTCTACCTGTCAAAGGAATACATAAGGAAAGGTAGCATACAAAGACCCATGTGTCCCACATATCTCCTTGAAAGAGGCAAAAAGCTATCAACCAGAGTAAGTAACTCTTCGGTTAACTTTGAATAACTTAAAACATTATTCAATCAATTAAGATTTTTTTATTACACATATTGAAAATATTTAGGATATTTGTATCCTAAGTATTCAAAAAATCTTTATGACTAAAACAAAATTTCATAACCAATAAGATTGTCCTAAGTATTTTCAATATCTATTTTCCCTCAAGAACTATTCTTGTGAGAATTAAATAAAATATAGACAATACAACAGAAAATTTAAAAAATTTATGAAAGTACTTGGCTGCAGTGTTTTGGACTGTGCCCAGTGCAAGTGTACATGAATCTTCGAATTTCCCCAACAGGAATAGCACATGGATAATACAGTGTTAGCTTGGCTCACAAACTTAATTTGTTTAACTATTGTGGAAAAGATGGTCACATTTATATTTGGGTGGGAAACATGGCTACGGGTTTGTCACCTGATGCAGACAGCAAACAACAACAAAATTTTACCGAACATTGTAAACCAAATTGTTTGTTAACAAGAGTGGTTGTGAACTTATGTACCATTGTATTCTTTTTACACTTAGAAGGAAACATCACAAACATCTATCGACTCATAGAAGCTTTTTCAACATGTATGGACAAATTACTAGCTAGTCTTAATCCATTTACAATTCTTCAATTTGGCACAATAGAAACTGATAATTGTTCAGAATATATGAAATACAGACAAAATTAGTTTAGGGCTTTTAAAATGTGAACAAGATTATGAAATTGTGAAAAATTACTAATATTCTGTTCAGTTTTCTTGTAAACTATGAAATACAGTTCTTTGTCAGAATAGACAACCTGAAAATCTTTGTGTGACAAAATACTGAGAAATGCTGGATAAAATAATCAACTGTAAGGGAAGTGAAGTCTTCAAAGGTCATATTTGTTTTGTTTACCTCTATCACCAGCAACCAGGAAAGGGTCTGGTATATAGTAAGCAATAAACAATACCTGTTTAGTACTGCTAAATATATTTATTTATTTGTTTATTTATTGCAGAACCAGGGATTGAACTCAGGCCCTTGTGCTTGCCAGGGAAGTGCTTATTCTACTAAGCCATCTCCCCGGCCCCCTGCTAAGTAAATTTAAAAGAGAGTCTGGAAGGACTCTCTTTACTATATTAATAGTAAAGTGTGGGTCAAGAGACTCCTGGAGAGCAGAAGTGCTAAGAAGATAAGAGTACAGAATTACCCTCAGAGTTATAATTAGGACACTGAAATGGCAGTGGAAGCTATGTAAAAGTGAAGATCTCTTTTTCCAATCTCTGACACTTAACAGCTGATGTGTGTTGATAGCTAACTAGTGGCTTAATGTTACCACTTGTGAAATGGAACTATACTATGAATTGGTTTTCCCTACAGAAAATCTTATTGGAAAATGATGCTAAAATTTTGCAAAAACAATAAAGAGGGCAAATAAATGCTCAATTTTAAGAGAAAGTCTTGCAGAATTGCTCAGGCTGGGCTTGAACTTGTGATCTTTCTGTCTTAAGTCTCCTAGGATGCTGGTATTTTAGGTGTGTGCCACCATGCCCAGTTCAAGTGAATTCTTGATACCATTATCACCCCAGAGGACATTCTGTGGTGCATCTTAATATATCATTAATGAAATAGTTCAGGTCCTGGAAAATGATAATATAGAGGTGATAAAGAATCACAGACTTAACTAATGCTGGCAATAATTTTTTATAAGAAATTATGGATCTAAAAAAAAAAAGAAATTATGGATCTGAGAAATATTTGAAAACATTAAAGTTGATAACATATTATGTATGTTCTACAGAAGAAGCTATTGCTTAAAAAATAAAGCAATCAGAGCCACAGAGACGGTAGCTCAGTGGCATAAGTGCCTGCCTGGCAAGCACAAGGACCTGAGTTATTCAGTTATAGAAAGTAGAACATTTGCCTAGAGAAATAAAGACTTGAAAAGCCCACAGTGAGTACCATCATGAAGTGCTATGTTTCCAGAGAATGAGGTAATAATGAAAAATTACTATTTTAAAGGTAGTTTTTCATATCATTTACAATCTTTATAAATAAAACAGAATTTCATAACCAATGAGTAATAATTATGCTCTGTACTGTAATCATCAAAGTAGTTACTCAGAGTATAAGACATCCTGGTGGTTGATACACTGTGTCCATAAGTCAAACACGTTCTTACAAAAAAGAAACAAGATAATAAAACAAATGTTTTTTTAATAAAGTAAGATGACCTAGTCATATAAATGAAACAAAATGACATACACGGACATATTTTCAAAACAATGGAATACATAATTTGGGGAAGTATTTGAAATTTTTCCTACTTCCTATTTATGTGCTACCTGAGGTTGCCTGCCTTATTTCACTTAACATTATGTTCTCAAATTGCATCCATTTGCCTATCGTTTCTTTGTAATAGTGTAGTACTGCACTGTGTATAAATACATTTTCCTTAGCCATTCATATCATTTTAAAAGAGCACAGTGTTCTAGTATTTGTTTTCTTTAAAAAGTAGCTCATTCTGAAGGTAGCAAAACTAATGTAATCTGAATCTCAAGGAGTGGTCACTTTTTTTAGGGGCAGGTAGTTACTGGGGATGAAACCTACATGCTTGGAAGGCGCTCGCCTATTGACCTTCCACCCTAGCTCATTACCAGTTTTTGAGACAAGGCCTTGCTAAGTTCCCCAGGCTAACCTGGAACTTGTTATCTTCTTGCCTCAGCCTTCTGAGTGGTGGCACATACCATTAAATATTTTTAAAATGATATTCTGGCTGGGGATGGTGACACCAGGTACTCAGGAGGCTGAGGCAGGAGGATCACAAGTTTGAGCTGGATAAATTAGTGCGGTCCTTTCTCAAAATTAAAAAAATAAAAGAATGATGGGAATTAGCTTGGTCCATAGCTCAGTGAAAAGAGCTATGACTAGTGCTTACTTAACATGACAAGACTTCAGTATTCAGCACTGTAAAATCAAATCAAAACAAAATAACGCAACACAACAAAAAGAATAATAGTTTCATTTCAAATAGAAATTTTGATTTTTTTTTTTTGAGGTAATGGGGGTTGAACTCAGGACCTTGTGCTTGCCAGGCAAGCACTTAGAAAGAGTCTAATTTGGGATCCTTTGAGTTTCATGGATCTGTAGTATATCCATATCTCTCCCAAGATTAAATGTTTACAGCTGTTAGTTTCTTAAATAGGTTTTATCTTTTTTCATCTCTTCACCCTCTGAAACAATCATATGGTGAATGATTATTTACTTAACCATGTTTCATAGTTCCCCAGGGATTTCTTTATTCTTTATCAATCCCTAGGGATTAATTCTCTCTGTGGGGAATTGGTACATGCATAAAACACATTAACTATTTTATGTTCTCCTCCCCTTCATTTCTTGGTCCCTTCCCATTTGTAAAATGTATGTCCTCTTTCCTATTATTTATCTTTTATTGTGTTCTTTATTTATATTTTGGGTGTCTAATATAAGAAATAACATGAAATATTTAAGCTTATGTGTCAGATTTATTTCACTTATTATGGTCTCAAGGTGCATCCATTTTCCTACAAGAAATTCTTAAGAGGGTGCTTCAATTTAAAATAAAAGGATGGCACCTGCTTAGGCAAGCTTAGGCAGGTGCAGGTGACCGCAGTTCAATCCCAGCACCACACGCAGTGCCAGACCTATCCTAGGGGGTAGGGGGGCTGAGCTGGTCAAAAAATAAAAAGTAAAAATAAAATAAAAGGATAATTTTTATCATGTAAACATGACAGTACTAAATTCATAATCAAGTTAAGAATATGCCATATTTGTAATGATGGTAACATAAACTTTTTTATTTAATAGTGTACATTTGCAATACATCTTAGTTATGTTTTGAGGGATTAGTTTATAGACACAGCATATTTTGATCATTTTCTATCCTTTTGCCCTAAACTTCTCCTTTTTCCTTCCTCATCTAATTTCCTATCTACAACAAATCTGTTATCATTTCTCCTTTGTTTAACTCTTTATTTGTTTTTCTTTTTTTGTATTTAGGACAGGATCTACAGGTTCTAAAGGGTCTCACTGTGTAGATCGGACTCATAGTGATCCTCCTGTTTACAGCCTCCCAAGTGCTGGGATTATGGGCATATGCCACCATGCCCAGTCTCAATCCCTATCTCAGCGTGCCCTAGGGGCAGGGTTGGCACGGCAGGCCTGGGGATTGAACCCCTGGCCCCTGGGTCTGCCTAAGCAGGCACTTTAATCTGCTGAGCTATTTGGCTGGCCCTAGTTTTGTTTTTCATATACAATAAACTACACAATATTTAGCTTTCTTTCTATGTTTGACTTACTTCACTTAACATTATGGTCTCAAGTTCCATCAATTTTCGAGTAAATGGTGTGATTTCATTTTTCTTCACATACATCTTTATCCATTGGTCCACTGACCAATGGTATCCAGTCTGTTTCCAGAGCTTACTTATGTGAGTTTTGCTGCTATAAACATGGGTATTCATGTATCACTATAGTTATGATGTCTTTAACTCTTTTGGAAATACACTCAAGAAAGGTATGGCGGGGTCAAATGAAATTTCTACTTTTAATTTCTGAACACTTTCTATAGGGAGTTCCATAGTGGTTGTGCTTAGTTACATTCCCACCAATAATGCAGAAGGTTCCCTTCCCCAAATATCTGCCACACTTGATGTTTACCAAAAGGTCGAGAAGTGATTTCCCAAATATCCTCACTGATATTTGTTTTCTTAGTAACAGCTACGTTGACTGGAGTAAAATCAAACGTCAGTTGTTTTGGTTTGCATTTCTCTAATAGCATTATGTGATAAGGTTTTTTTTCATGTACTTACTGGCCATTGGTACTTCTTTCTTTTTTGTTTTCTTTTTAAGTGAAGAATAGCAAATGTTTACATGGAGCTAGTATATGCCACAGAAACAAAAGGAAGATTAAGTATTAAAGAAACCTTTGCATGTTAGAAGTTTGTAACTGGGATTAATTCTCTCTGATCCTCAAACAATAAGGAACATTCTAATAGATCCAAAAGCAAAGAATATTTCTAGTTTGCAGATGAACCAGTGGTATTTTACAAATACCTGACCAACATCTAGATATGCCTCCTTTCTAGTATCATCTGTATTACTGCAGGATTCATTCTCTGAACTGTATAGTTGGTCAACCAGTGACCAGTGAATTTCTTGTGGTCCTGAAATAGTTTAATATCTCCTTTCTTGTTCCCTCAGGGATTTCCATTTTGTGAAGATCTCTGTACATAAAACTAGAGCTCCTTTATCTACTTTCTCCAACTCAAAAGATTTTAAAGAATTCAGAGTTTAAGTTTTCTTTTTTAATCTTCCTCCAGTATTGGTGCATTTCCATGATCCATAGCAATATTTAACAAATCCTTTCCACTGTAAATATCCCCCAAAGAATCTGATCTTTTAGGAAATCAAACAATACAACTGAATAAACTATTCACTTGTACATCCTCAGGTCTGAGGATTCACAACAGCAACAGATATACCTGTCCTTTGAAATCAGGGTATACAGAAAAAGTATGTATATCTGATTCATTTCAGAAGCTACTGTGCCAGTAGTATTCAGACAGTAGGTGAAGCTACTATAGAACATATCAAAGATCACTGTCATTGGTGAAGTGTCCAAAGGCAGTTAATGCTGTGCAGGATGATTTGCTACATATCTACATTGCAGAATGCAAATGACTGTGCCAGCTGACTACACAAAATTCTTACTCTTCCAATCTGCCAATTTTCTTGAATGTCCTTAAAATGTGCCTGTAGAAAGTCCAAGTGAGCATTATAAAAATCAACACATTGTACAAGGCTTTGAAAGTGAAGATCACAAGTTGGTTCAACCACATGGACTACAAAGACCAAGTGATCTATGTATAAGGGTTCTCCACAATGAATGTCAACAAATACGCTCAACCTTTCACTGTTCTAGGCTGGCCTTGTTCAGTGGGTATTGAACTCCATTCATTACACTCTGAAATTGGGCTGAGTTTTTTTTTTTTTTTTGGTGGAACCAGGGATTGAACTCAGGCCCTTGTGCCTGCCAGGCAAGTGTTTATTCTACTGAGTCATCTCCCTGGCCCGTGGGCTGAGGTTTCAATTGTGTAATATAATAATTTCTCTGCTGGAAGACTCTAGTTTTTTTTTTCTATTCATTCTGAGTTACAGTAAGCAAACAAGCTTCCTCTAAAACTTGCTTGAAATGCCCTACGTAGAGGACATGTTTATTGTCTCTGTGAGGTACATCTCACTTTTGCTCCTAGTTCATCCAGTATAGCGCACACTGGATCTTTTCCTCCAATTGAAGAGCATCCCTACTCCCATCGTGGAGACAGCTCTCCCACTGCAATCTTTCTAGAGCCATGTGCCTCTTCTAGCTGTTGTGAATCCTCGGATCTGAAAGGAATCCATGTCTCCTGAGAATCTATTACCTTAAATAAAACCAGTGTGGAGAAACTGCCAGCATCCATGTCTGTTATCTCAAAGACTCTACATGAGTTTGATGATGAGGATGAACTGTTCTGAGACAACTGCTCCTGGTGTGGAACCACTGATGGCATTCTGCCCTCTAGTAGCCCTGCCCCTTTGCATGTGCTCTTGCCCTCCCCGAGGGGCACCTTGTATGTCCCTCTGCTGGCCTTCCAAGGAAGATGAGCTAGGGCAGGTTGTACTTCTTTTGAGAAGTGTCTGTTAAGTTCAAGTGCTTTTTTTTTTTTTTGAGTCACTTGATTTTTGGAGGTTAATTTTTGAGTTCTTATATATTCTAGCTTATATATTCTGCTCTAGCAAAGCAGTCGCTGGTAAATTTATTTTCCCCATTCTGTAGGTTGTCTCCTCGCTCTGTTGTCATATTTTTCTGTTGACTGTTTCCTTTGCAGTGCTAAAGCTTTTTAATTCAATGTAATACTTTTTATTGATTCTTGGAATTATTTCCTGTGTTCATTCCTTCTCCTTCAATTCCATGGAAATATATGAGCAGAATTAACATTAGCTCTTAAGGCAAAATTCATCAATGAATGCACTGGATCCAGGGCTTTTCTAAGTGGAGTTTTTATTACAGCATCATTTTCATTGCTTTCTACCAGTATAGTTAGGGTTTTTATATCTTCGGTTCAAATTTGGTGTCATATGCATTGAGGAATTTATCCAAAATTTACCTTCCAAATTCTCCAATTCATTGGAATATAAAGTTTAAAACAGTTTCTATTAATTCTCTGGATTTCTGTGTTGTCACAGTTTTGCCTTTTTATTTCTAATTCTATTAATGAGGGTCTTCTCTTCTGGTTAGTTTGGCTAAGTATCAATATCATTTATCCTTTCAAAGAACCAACTGTTTTGAGTCACTGTAACTACCTTTTTTTAGGATTCTCAATTTCACTAATTTCTACTCTGTTCATTAAAGTTTCTTTCTACTAGCTTTGCGAGTGTATTACTCTCGTTTTTCTAAGACCTTGAAGTGTATTATTACATTATTTCTTTGGGATCAGCCTGTTTTTCTGCTGTAAGCACTTAGAGCTAAGAATGTCCATCTTATAACTGCTTTCATTGTGTCCCACAGATTCTGATATGTTAAATAACATCATTATTTAATTTAGAAATTTCAAAATTTGTTTCCTGATTTCTTTTGTGACCCATTAATTGTTCAAGAGTACATTATTCAGTATCCATGTGTGTGTGTAATTTCTGTGGGTTTTTTTGCTCTTGATTTTTACTTTCATTGTGTTATAATCTCATAGGATACAAAGTTTTATTTTAATCCTTTTGTATTAAGTCATGCTTAATAGTTTAAAATATGATCTATTTTATAGCAGGTTTCATGACCTGCTGAGAATTCATTTTTTTTTTTTTTTAATATATTTGGTACAGGGTTTCACTCTGCAGCTCTGACTCGTAGTAATCCTTCTGTTTTGAGCCTCCCCAGCATTGGAATTACAGGCCTGAACCACCATGCCCAGTCTGAGCAGCCAGCTCACTATGCCTGGGGGTGGGGCCGGTGTGGCATGTGGTACTGGGGATCGAATCCTGATCCATTTGCTTGCCTAAGCAGGTGCTTGGTCAAGGAAGCTATTTTGCTGGCCCTTGTTCTATGGTGCAGTTTAACTCTGGTAGTTTTTTAAAATTAATTCTGTTTGACAGGCTGGCCTGTGTCTGTCTGTCTTTCTTTCTTTGACACTGTCTTGTTTTGTTGTTTAGACTGGCCTTGAACTCACTATGCAGTCAAGGCTGGCCTCAAACTCATGGTGAGCCTCTTCCCTTAACCTCCTGAGAGCTGGGATTATAGATGTGAGCCAAATGTTCAGCTTTGAATCGTGTATTTCTGAGTGGGACATTAAAATTTCCTACTCTGATTGAACTGAAAGCTATTTGCTCTTTTATATAAGGTATTTTTGTTCTATGAAATTAGTCTCGTCAAAATTTGGTACACATACATGTACCAAATTTCTTCTTAGTGAATTACTGTCTGTTATTTCTTCTTAGTGAATTATTGTCTCTGCCAATATGTAGTGACTTCCTTTCTTTGTCTTTTCTTATAGTTTGGTTTGAAGTCACCTTTAGACAGAAATTAGACTAGCTAGTTGTTATAGCTAGCATCTAGATGTTCCCTGAGGGCCTGGGGAGATGGCTCAGTAGAATAAATGCTTCCCTGGCAAGCGCAAGGGCTTGAGTTCAATCCCTGGTTCCGCAAAATAAATAAATAAATAAATAAATAAATAAATAAATAAGCAAGCAAGCAGATCAACTATATAAATAAGAATGATTAAATAAATTATAATATAACTAAACTATAGTAAACTAGATGTTCCCCTAAAGCCTCATGTAGTCAAAGGTAAGGCTTTTCATAGGTGGCTGTATCTAGAGTGTGTGATGCTGGGATTGAGGATGTGTGATTACTACATTAGGCCACCGATTGGTCTGGCATAGTTCTGGGTGTGGCTAATGAGAAGACCTATCCTGAGTGTGAGTACTACCCATCCTAAGGGAGTGAAGTCTGGATAGAATATAAGGAGGGCTGCTTCCTGGGTTTGCTGCCTTCCACCTGCCATGAACTATTTCTCCTCTGTGATGGTCCTCTGCTGTGCCCCCGTCTTGGAACCAGCTGACTATGGGCTGAAATGCCTACTAACTGTGAACTGAAATAAAACTTTCCTTCTTTAAAGTATTTAGTCCTTCAATTATGCAAATTAACTGAGTATTATCATATGTTTAATATAAAACATGAGATCCTGAAATATACTCTGGAGCCCATGCATAGAAAATTGTGTGAGGGACGGTCCCGTGCCACCCGAGCCCCTCCATTATTAGTACCTGTTGTTTAAGCTGCTGCACCAGACGATCCTTCTCACGCTTTAGTGCAGCCACTTCTTCTTGGGTCTTTTTCTTAGAGGATGAAAGCTCCAAAAGAGCTATATTGGCATCTTTTTCACTAATAGCAGCCAGCAGAGCTTCTTGCCTGCAAAAGAAAGAAAACACTAGCACTTTAATTCTAATAATTCTTTTATCATTACCCTCATTTTATGGATGATAAAACTGAGGATAGAGAATTTGTACAGCTTGCTCAAATTTATCCCTGATATAAATAATACAATAAGGAATTTGTTAATTGTATAATATCAATATATAATACAGCAACCATTGTTCATTTTCTATTCTTATTTTCAAATTCTTCACCATTTTAATGTTTTATATTGCTTTTTTTGTCTCTGTTCTTGTTGGTTTTGGGTCTTTTACTCTTTAAAATACAGTATTTTTAAAAAAGATTTAAAAAAGGAATTTAGGTTTTCCTGATTATAAATGTCTTTACCATGTTATGTTTCTATTTTAATAAAGAATCCCTACTATACAATGTTAAACAAAATAAGTCATTCATAGTAAGACGAATATTGCATGATTTCACTTCCATAAAGTATCTAACAAATAAGCTCATGGCATGAGAGGAAATTAGTGGTTGCCAGTAGCTAGGGTAGAGGGAGATGTGGAATTACTACTAAATAAACACAATGTCTCAATTTTGCAAGGTGAATGCATTCTAGAAATCTGCTGTACAACACTTGCTTATAGTTAACACTCACCAAGAAGAAAAAAAAATCACAAAGATAAATAGAATATTAATCAGTCATAAAAAAGATGAAATCTTAACATTTGCCAGAAAAAGGGCAGATCCAGAGACCATAAGTTTAAGTGAAATAAATCATACATAGAAAGTTAAATACTGTATAGCTTACATAATAAGAGAAACCCAAAAATATAAATAAAGAAGTAAAATAAAAAAATGGTATGAAAGACAGAAGCAGATTTGCAGAATCTGGATCAAAGGAAAAAGGGGTCAGGGAGGGTAAAGGCTTAGAACAGAGCAATGGAAAATGATAAAGAAATGATATATGAGGCCCAGCCACACAGCTCAGCAGATCAAAGCACCTGCAAGCAGGCGTAGGGGTCAGGGGTTCGATCCCTGGGCCTGCTGCGCCAGCCTTGGCCTTGGGGCATGCTGAGACGGCAATTGAGATTGAGCGTGGTGGCGTGTGCCTGTAATCCCAGCTCCTGGGAGGCTGTAAGTAGGTGGATCACTACAAGTCCAATATAGTAGTGAGACCCTAAACACCCTGTAGACCCTTTCCTAAAAATACACAAAAAAAGAGAAATGATATATGTATACATACACGTATGTATGTGTACACCAATTCCCCCCAAACAAGTGTAACTGCCATGTGTTACAAACGCTAATAAAAAATATATGTATTTAAGTTGGGCATAGAGGCATACAGCTAATCCCAGATACTTTCAAGACTAAGACAGGGGGACTACAAATTTGAAGCCACCCTGGACAATTTAATGGGACTCTATCTCCAAATAAAACATGAAAAGGGCTGAGGATGTAGCTTAGTGCTAAAAAGCCCCTTCCTGAGTTTGATCACTGCTATTACAACAAAAAAGTAGATTTCATATATAACATATAACCTTAAAAAGGCAGTAGTTTTT
>NDGM011140468.1:0-14973 GCA_002564305.1 Octomys mimax | reverse complement strand
TCACACTCTCCAGGTAATAAGTTTTAATTCCTATTCTTGTGCTATTGGAAACCAAATCTCTAAATAACTAATAGATTTTTAGGCTTTTGATTCTAAAATTCTGTGGATTATTGACAGGGAATTAGAGGGAAAGAAACCTACTCCAAATAAGAACTCATTATTTTCTTTTAGAGAAATATATGTTGGCATAGGAGTAAATTTTGGGTGGTGGTATTCTCATTCCAGTTGGGCTTCAGCACTTAATTTGTTTGTTTCTTTCTTTTCTGGTATTCAGTGCAGGGTCTACAGGGTCTCACTATGTAGATCGGACTTGTAGTGATTCCTGTGTTCAGCCTCCCAAGAGCTGGGATCATAAGTGGGTGCCACCACACCCAGTCTCAATTGCCATCTCAGCGCGCCCCGGGGGTGGGGCTGGCACGCAACATCAAGCTGCTGTGTCTGCATAAGCAGGCACTTTAGTTAGCTGAGCAATTTGGCTGGCTCTCAGCACTTAGTTTCTAACAGCTAAAAACATATTCTTGTCTGCTGTGTAACTACGTAATTAGGAAACTTGGTAAATTATTGCAGTTATATTTTTTGGTTTTATATTAGTGATAGGGAGTGTTTGTTAAAAAGTATTGCAATGTGTATATGGCTAACAAGCGGGGATTAATTTGTAACTAGAGCATGGCCTAGCATTACATATCTACTGAAATGTAAGACAGACCACAGAACAAACAAATTCCTCGTAAACTTGTTTTGCCTTATTCAAAATCCAACAGTTTGGTAGCTGTGTTTGCCCTTGTTTTTACTGCCAAGGGTAAGATTATAAAAGCTCACAGAGCTTTCTTATGATGTGAACAAGCACATAATGGACAGTTTCAGGACCTACTGATTAAAATCTTTGAAACCAAAAATTTTCCCATAAGGGGTAACACTGAACCTAACCATTGAATTTGATTTGGTTCTCGTGCAGTTTGGTTTGTGAACAGAATTGTGGAAAGAATTAAATTCCTGAACAGAGATACCATGGTATTTTACTCAAGTGAATGACATTATACAATCAGTAAAGCTTTCTTTCTTGAACTAAGTGTGAGTGTTGACAGTTTCTTTTTTATTCTTGGCAAAGCTATCTAAAGATACATGCGTTTAAGCCATCTTCTTTTACCATAAATGTATTCCAATGTGCTTCTTTATTGATGTACAGCTGCAGACCTTGCATGGTCCCCGAACCTTTGGAGTAGATGTTTGTCAGGAGTCACAGTGCTTGACACATTCCCTAGAAGTGAGGTCATGCCTGAAGAATGTTGGGGATTGGGCAGCATACAAGAGATTTTTAATGCCACAGAATGAGATTACCTTTTTTATCCAAATTAAAAAAAAAAAAAAAAGAATTGTTACTGTGTCTGATGCTGTTTTCATTCACTGGTGATACAGTAATTGAACTAGTAAATCACCAGTCTCAGCTTGTTGAGAGGCAACAGGAAGTAAATTGGTGATACGTACAGTATGTTAAGTGGTAATAAGTGCTAGGAAGAAAAATAAAGTGTGTGGGGGTACTTGTATATTTGGGAATACAGTTCAAAACAGGAGTTAGTGGGAGTGGTTACTGCTGTGACAGTAAGTGTGAGGAGTAAGCTGTTCAGTGTCTGGGGACAGAGTGCTGAGCAGGGCCAGGGACCATAGTAGATGCAGAGTCTCTTGAGGTGGGAGCAGCCTGATCATGTGATATTCTGGGAAGTTGTGGAGCCAACAGCTTTACTAGAAGGAAATGCAAAGCTCTTAGAAGAATTTGCAATGTGTAATGACCTAACACATTTTGTATAACATTCACTAGGAAGTTGACAACATTGGGCACTGGAATGTCCTGAGGTTTCTTCTGTATTTAAGAAGATTTTGGTTCTCTTTCTAGAACAAAATTTTGCCCTACCTGTCTTGCATTCTTGCCTTACTCCTAGCTGATAAGAACTGGCTGCTGGAACAACACACCCTGGAGGCATTTACTCAGTTTGCTGAGGTAATTGTAAGACTACAGTGACTTCTAAACATCTTACTAGTCAAACATTCTGGGAAACTGAGGTAGGAGGAGCTCAAGTTTAAGCCCACCCATGTCATCTTGG
Source organism: Octomys mimax (assembly GCA_002564305.1). NCBI lineage: Eukaryota > Metazoa > Chordata > Mammalia > Rodentia > Octodontidae > Octomys > Octomys mimax. Next base: position 12,874 of record NDGM011140468.1, on the reverse strand, counting down.
GGAGATCTGTCTCAAAAAACAGTGCTGCGCAGTGTGAAGGTCCTGGGCTTATTCCCCAGTATGGCCAAAAAGAAACAAATGAAACTTTTCTTAATATTTCTAATAGTCCAAAACAATGCACATATTTCTACGAGATGCCTCTGTATCTTACTTGAAAATTTTCTTCTGGAGGTGACATCACTAATTATCTGTTGCAGGATGTCAAAGAGGCCTAGAGAAATGAAACAACTTTCCTCAGGTTCTCTCAGTAGGGAATGGGAACAGACATTTTAAGTAGGCCTACTAACTTACACTGCCCTCTAATTAGTACTTTCGGGTTCACCCTGAACTATCACCAGGGATAGGTTGATGAACTGAGTGAAGCTTGTTACTTTGGCTCTTTGGGGAAGTGACCTCGCATGGGTTGCCTTTTCACTCTTCTGTGTTGTTGAACAGCATACCCCCGGCTTTAGTATTGTACTTTACAACACTAAATTTGTAGAGGTTAACATTGTATTATCCCAAGGAACCTTGAAAATACAATGAGCTTACTGTTTTTAAGTGACACTTAATATTCTCAAGTACATTTTTAATTAGAGTAACTCTTAAAACACGTTACTTATCTTTGCAAGCTGCCAATATCAGTGTTGTTTATCTTTTAATAGGGAACAAATCATGAAGAGATAGTGCCACAGTGTCTCAGTTCTGAGGAAACTAAGAACAAAGTCGTGTCCTTTTTAGAGAAGGTACTTACTTTGCTCATGTTTTATTCTGTTTCATATCATCTTTGTTTGGTTTGAAATGGTATTGTTATGACTTGGTTTAAAATTTCCAGACAGCTCAGCTCAGCACAATGATAACGTAGGCTGAACATTCCTAAGTACAAAATGCTCCAAAATCTTAAGTTTGAGCTACTAACATGGTGCCACAAATGATAAATTCCACATGATGACACTTTTTGTGCAGAAAAGATGTTTTTTTTTGGTTTGTTTGTTTTTTTGTATTTTAGGAAGGGTGTCAGGGTCTCCTAGGTCAGATTCATAGTGATCTGCCTGTTTACAGCCTCCCAAGAGCTGGGATTACAAGCACATGCCACCACACCCAGTCTCAATTGCTGTTTCTGTGCGCCCCTGGGTAGGGGCTAGCATGGCAGGACCAGGGATCAAACCCCTGGCCCCTGTGTCTGCCTAAGCAGGCACTTTAATCTGCCGAGCTATTTAGCTGGCCCTTGTGCAGAAAATTATTAAAAATATGTAAAATTACCTGTGTATTAGACATAAAAGACTGTGTTTAGACTCAAGTCCCATCCCCAGATACCCTGTTTAGTCTAAAGCCTTGTGGTTCCCAAGGACTTCCAGCAAGGGAAACTCAGCATGTGACAGAGAAGCGAGATGCCCAGCACGCTCTGCCATAGTGTGGGACTGGGTAACACTGGCAACCCAGGGTGAGGTCATGATGCTTGTCCTAATTAGGGACTCTTTTTTTTTTTTGGCAGAACTGGGGATTGAACTCAGGCCCTTGTGCTTGCCAGGGAAGCACTTATTCCACTGAGCCATCTCCCCAGCCCCCTGCCACTCTTTTTTTGTTTTTAAACTGCCACTCTTTTCTTTTTTTTTAATTAGGGACTCTTGATGCAATTGGAATTTTTTTTTTTTTTTAACATAAGGTTTAATTCAGGTGTGGGCTTATACCCTGATTGAAGCTAGTATCTATTTTTCTAAGACTGTGACATTTTTAAGTGCTTTTACAGATACGCAGAACCAGTACTTTGCATCACAAGGATCCTGTGGTTTTGCATCTTGAAAACTTAATGGTGCTAATGATACCCATGAAAGAAATTTTTTAACATATGTATTACATATTTGCTACATTTTACATCTAAGTTGGACTTTGTGTATACTTTGCTTTTGCCACTGTCTTTGCCTCTAGTCAAGGTCAGAAAGTGGACTCTACAGTTTTTGTGTAAGGAAGAACGCTGTAGATGGACTTAATCCAAACTGTCCTAAGAATTAAGCATTCATAAGTCAAGCTACTTTATTTCTAAAAGTTGCCATATTCACAGGTCAAGCCAGTCTGTTCAGCACTCAGCATTGACATATACACCAGAACATTTATTTGGTCTTTCATCTTCTATTATTTTCTATCTAGCAGAGAATGCAAATGTATTGGTATTTACTTGTGTTTTTGTGGTCTTTGGTAGGCTGGGTTTATAGAGGAGACTGAAGCTGCCAAAGTGGAACGTGTGAAACAGGAAAAAGATATCTTCAGGGAACCCTCTGCTAAAGTGCCTGTAGAAGTAACAAAGTGGTCATCGCTACAGGTATAGGCTGCCTAACAGTATGTGTCAAACTTCAACAAGGGGACATTCTGCCCTTACTGCTAAAACAAAAACTGGTTCCTTTTTTTTTTTTTTTTCCTTTCCGAGACAGGGTCTTGCTGTGTAGCCCAGGCTGGCCTCAAACTCTCAGCAGTCCACTGCCTCAGCCTCCCAGTTGCTGAGATTACAGGTGTGCAGCACCATACCTGGCTCTACTTTGGTTTGATTCTTCTCACGTTGAATTTCAAGCCAAACAGATCTAAACATGTAAAACTTAATCTTTTAAAAATCATAGGTAATCTTCATGAAAGAACAGAAAATCATCTAACTTACCTTCTGAAATGTTTAGTTTGATCCTTTGCTTTATTAATCAAACTGGCCTGCTAATTATATTTGGCAGTGTCAAAAAATTACATTTATCCATTAAAAAGCAAAAGTGATAACACTAGGGATATTGAAAATATTGGGAACTGGTAGTTATTTGGAATAGTTAGCTACAATAGGAACAATGGTTTGGGCTGGCCAGATAGCTCAGTGGATTAAAATGCCTGCTTAGGCAGACACAGGGCCCAGGGTTCTATCCCCAGCATGCCATGCCGGCCCCACCCCCAAGGGCCCTGAGACTGGGTGTGGTGGTGCATGCCTCTGTAATCCCAGAGGTTGATAGATTGAAAACGGGAGAATCAGTTTTGAGTCTAGTCTATGTAGTGAGATGCTGTGCTAAATGCAAAAAAAAAAAAAAAGGAACAATGTTTTGGCAGTTTATGATAAATTGTAAGGAATGTAACTTTTTGTGCCTGAAATTTGTAAAGTTCAATATATCAGGGAAATAAGCCCTTAGGAATTTAGATTTGTTGACATTTCTTGGGAAGACATATTATGAAGGGTGTCTTGACTTCATCCCTCCCTGTGCAGTGTTTGAAAGCCTGATTTTTCAGGTAGCTACAAAAACATTTGAAAGACTATAGTTCTCTTTAGAGTTGAGAAAAAACATTCACACTTGGAACATTTTTTTAAGAAAAGATTGAGATACATTGAAGGAATGCCCACTGGCAATTATTAAACATTGCGTTGCCTTTGGGAACACTGCTAGGAGTCCCTTCACTGTGACAGTAGAGAAGCACCTGCACCTCCTGTTCCAGAGGACTGGGAGAGTCTTGTCCTGAGCTGCAGACTAGAAAGGTCATTACCTGTGTCACGGTTTGACTTGACATATTTTCCTCCCTTTTCCAGACTTGCGCAAAAAGAGCTCGTCATGAGTTCCCCTTGGAAGAACAGTATAGGTCAGCTTTGCAAACAGCAGAAAAGGGCCTAGAGGTCACTGAGTCACTGCTCCAAAAGGTTCCTGCACCACCCTGGCTTCTGGCAGAAATGGAGGCACTGCAAGCACGGATTGAACAGCTCAAACGCTCTGTGCGGTAGCGTGAATGGTGAGCGGACTGCACTATTCTCACCTGACTGACTGAATGAAAATACTCAGTAGTTAGATATTTGTACATTTTCTAGTACATATAAAATAGCTTTTATAGAGGTGAATCTAGTGAAAATAGTCTTTATTTGACATTTAGAGAACAAGATTGTGGGTGATACTTTTCATTAAGACCTTTGGTACAGGGTAATACATGTGGAACATAACTTCCCAGGTCCACAAAGGACCTTTCACCTAGATAGTACAATTGTAAACAAATAAATAAGCTGCCTAAGGAAACCTTGAGTCATTTATAATTTATAGCTAGTTTTTTTTAGTAAGTTGTATTATATAATAGAACTTATTTTTCTCACCGTTAAAGAAGTGGCACAAAATTAAGCTAACCAGCTTGACTTTATATTTATTTTCGTGCTTTTTTAAAGCAATAAATCAGCCTTTACTCAGCTTCTTGCTCTTCATGGTCTGGCCTCGGTTGAAGGTGTGCCTTCTAGAAGCCAGCCCTGTGAGCCCTCGGCCCCCTGGGCTCAGCCAACACTTGAGTGTAGTCTCACCCTGCAGTTGGCACAAACTGGAACAAGAGCTCCTGGGACAGAGAAAGAGGCTGCTTTGGTTTTTCTTTTTTTGTGTATGTGTCCATACAGCCTGCATCTGAGGTATTCATTTTTCTTTTTAAAGAGGAATTCTTCCTAAAGTTGAACTCATGTCCATTGTCACCAGTTACTATCTTCCCAGTTCAGCTCCCCTTCTTCTCCCCAGCCTTCAGCCTCTCCCTGTAAGAAAAGCAAACCACTGAGACAAGTTTTATGCCGATTTAAAGACACAAGATTGTACAGATAATCTAGCACTTTTTATGCCAGACTATGCTGCCTCCTAAGTCAATTAAGAATGTAAATGGAAACTTCAGGTCCAGCATTACAAGTCATAGCAAAGAGCCTCATAATCTAATAAAATCAATATGGGGGTAAAAGCTTATTCTTGTAAGAAAACAGAAAACACCCATGCATTCATTGTACATTTTTTTAAGGAAAGGAAGATCCTATTTCTAGAAACTGAATTTGCTGATTCTGTGTTCGGCTTAATAGTTTTAACCAGCTGTGTAGTCATTTCTTCTTTTGATAAAACATGTTGTTTATTAGGGAATCTACTAGGGAACTCCTTTAACTGCACAGTAGATATACCCCAGAAGTCCTCACCTCTGTCATTTCTGCTGCAGCAAATTTTGAGGAAAACTGCATCACTGGTGAAATACTATCCTTGATGGGGACAACCATTTCTGTTCTCAGTTCAGGTAAAATAAGAAGAGCAGCTGAAGGCTTTATTTCTGGAATCATATCAGCAAACCAGTCCAACTCAGGATCTTCTACTGGCTTCTTTTTAACTTGTATGGTAAACTCTTCTCCTAAACCAAGTTCTGACTGAACTTTAAAAGGTCTTTGTTGTGACAGCCCTTTTGGTGACTTGTTCTGGTCTTGGTCTTCTCTGTTTTGTATGTTTGGGGGTACAGTTGACTCCAGAGGTTTAGCTAGTTCAAGGAGTGGAGGCAAAGCAAGAATGGACTTGTGCTCCTCAGTGGTATGGGGCACTGGCACAGAGTCGCTGGGTCCTGAGCCGCTGGGTGCACAGTCTTCCCAAGCCACTGCTTCTGTAGTGGGGTCAGTGCATGGGGACCCAGCAGTGTCACAGGGCTCTCTAGGCCAAACGTGCGTGTTGACAGTTTGGCTCTCCGACTCCTCAGGCTCACTCCAGTCAGGCCACTCCTCAGACTTTTTAGGGTCTGATGAGAAATTTTCAGTGTTCCCTGAAGTATTTTTCACATCTGAGATCCCATTCATCGGAAACTTAGTAGACTGAGAAAACTGATCACCTGTGATGATAAGTACAGGAATTATTCTCATAAAATGCTGGTTAAGAACAAACTATTTAGAAGGACAGCACTAAAGTATATGGACTTATTACTTAGAAATTGAATCTTCTAGACATAAATCAAAGATGTTAAGTTATCCAAATACTACTTTATAATGCTTACACAATATTATTTGCTTACTGGCATAACTGCCAGTAAATACACAAATGCTGTAGGCTACGTAGTAGTATTACTTTGAAGTTGTGCATTATATACACATTGAAAAAAACATGTGCTCAAATAGTTGCTTAACTCAACGTGCTGAGAAATCCTGTGCAAGGTGGTAACTCTCCTACCACTACTCAAATATATTTAAACAAAAACCACTTTTTTCATAACATGACTGTTAACATCTTTGAAAACTAAGACATTAAAAGATCAAAAGTTCCAAAGTAAAGTATGTGGTGTAAAAAAGGAATTTAAGTAATGTGAACATATTCTTCTCATCAGCTGTCAGAAAGGGTTAAGCACATACACAGTAGTCTGAAAGGAGAGCCTGAGACCAAAGCTGGTAGCACTGCAAACAAGAAATGAGTCAAAATTCCCAAAGTACCCCTAAGTTTTAGAATTTAAGCTTAGGAAGTTTCAGAAAAACATTGATGTAAACCATAAAAAGAAATCTATAAATTTAGTATTTGTACCTGTGTATAAACAAGTACTGTAGTAATCTCGCTGTATGTGCTCCTTGCTGTTGATGGCAAAGTTGCCAGAAGAGAAACCTTTTGGGAATGTGCTAGAGGAGGGACTCTCCAAGTTGGGTAAGATCTGACTGTGCTGGCTGCAGACCACATGCCTGGGAGAATCTGAAGGTAAAAATAAAAACTCCAAATAATGACAGGGATAGTAAATGGCTATGATCTACTATATGTCAGTGGGGAATAGCTACCACAAATAGACATACTTAATGCAGGTAAGAGAAAATCTTCAAATATGTGAGGAAACATTCCTGACCATTCTGTATTTAAGAACAGTATGTCCATGATGGGATAGGAAAGCATTATGATACCTCATTAAGAAGTTATAGTCTTTAAAATATTCTGGTGGTGATTTACAGCCACAAGTTAATTCTCCTTTAAAGAATAAGAATATACCCCTAATGATACAAACTTTAGTATCACAAAATCACAGTTAAAGACAGTAAATTTATGCTATAAATACCTAAGCCCAGCCCCAAGTGTGGGGAAGTGGGGGGACTAATGTGCAAGCATGTCTTTAAGACTGGGAACTGGTCAAAAGGATTTTAGCTGTATTCTTTCTCTTGTCTTCAAGAGGGGAAGGAAATGTGGTAATAGGTCCTCGGCAGCTCTTTGTTCTCAAAAAAGGTTTTATGTATTCTTTCCAATCTAGGTATCTAAGTTCTTTTGAATAGTTGGCCTACTAGTAAAAAGCTTTTGATTTGTAGGTACCTCAAAATCTTGCCTGTATGTTCCCATCAGATGTTCCTAAGGATGTAGCACTGTAATTCCTGTTCATAAAAGAATTTTGTATCAATTGGGTCATTTGTTATTGTTCTTTCATATAATCTGAATAGGGCAGTGACCTGGTTATGAATTCTAGCTATCCAATTCAGATCTATAGATGGTATCAGTAGTCAGTATGGGGACTTACTCGCAGACAAGAGCTAGTATACAAGCTTTTCTCTTAATTTTGGTGTCAGTCAAATCTTCGTAGCAACATTGGCTTCTTGAAGTGTTCAAGTTCAGCTGTTCCATAATGCTAATGAAATCAGTGTCAGTATGGCCTGGGAAGCTTGGAAAGATTTGGTATGACACTGTTACCTGTCTCTGAGTAGATTATAATAAACAGCAAATGAGAGGTTTTTGTATGATGAGAGGGGTGCAGTTTGTCGCTTTGAGAGTTAGGGATTAATGATTAGGACAGTTTTACATGCTAAATCAGCAAAAGCTTCCACACCTAACATTTAAGTGAGTGAAATTACCCCACTGTAGATATTCTATAGCAATGAGACCCCAAATACTTAAAGGTATAAGGGTATAAGGATATTTACTGTAGCACTTTATAGTACTAGAAATCCAGAAATGGATGTAATGTATATGAAGAAGTGTATCACTGAAAGCTTTATTCAATGAAACACTACATGATTATTAAAAAGTTACTTAAGATTTCTATAGTCCCTAATAGGCGGCTACATGAAATTAAGTTGTAGATTTGTGCATGATACTACTTACAAGGAGAATCCTATATAAATACATCTGTGAACACACATTTTTGTGGACTTAAAGGTTATCTTCATTTTGTTCAATCTTGCATAAAGAGTTGGAAAACTAATTTTTATCTGTTATTTAACTGAGTATAAACTTGTTATGTAAAATGCTTGAATATCTGATAGCATACAAAAAAATACCTGCAGCTTTCAATCCTGCTTACCTTCTGGGGAAAGGTCAGTCATTTTAGTAAAACTTGGGGCAGTGCGTTTGAAGATCTTCGTTCTCTGTCCACCCACAACCACTTCTGGTCCAAGGAGAGAGACCAGCACTGCAAGGCTGTGGAGAGTAACAGCCACAATGGAACTGCTTGTATCACGCAGGCCCAGCAACACCTACGAGCAAATGATAGGATGACTGTAGAAACACAGTCTCTGTCTCTTCTTCCTGTGAACAAATGATTGGGCTGCACTGCCTTAGAACTACACTCTGCTCACTTAGGTGAATCACATTTTCTTAAGATATTTCTAGGCCAGTGGTTCTTTCATCTTCCCAACCTCTGTCTCAGTTAAATTTTTTTTTAATATAAGCAAAGAAAAATCAGATATACTGGGAACACAAATTATTCCATCTACTTGCTGCCACAGCATTTTGAAGTGTAAACTCCACATCATGCTTGCAGAGCCATCACAAACAGCTCACACACGGGCAACATCCTGCAGAGTGCGCTGACACTCACCTGAGGATGAACAACCATGCTCCTGGGCCTTGCCACTCGTCAGCACCACATAAACCTCCGACATCCTGCCCCTAACACCTGTCCTAACTGAGCCAACTATGATCACTTGCCCAGTAGAGGCTGTAATCCAGAGAAGCTAGTTATCTCTTTGGTTTGATTAAAGTAAGGACAGTAAACTTAAAATTTACAGGACATCTGACATATAACCAAAATAATGACAGTTGGTCATCAGATGCAAAGAAAAAGGAATGAAGACCACATAGCTGTGAGATGTCACCTGAATCTTCATGGGGAGAGAGTGCCAGCTAAGTCAAGCCTTTCAGTTGTGCCCTTCAAGGGGCTGAAGACATGTTTTTGATGTGAGCTCTGGTCAGGATCCACAAGACTGAAGCCTGACCACACCATTTGCAGCATCAGAACTCCCCACTGAGCACAGTCAATCCAGACTCAGGAGAATCAGTAAAGTTACTACTTTTTTTCCTTTTTAATTATTTAGTACAGGCTCTCTCTACACAGATTGGACTTGTAGTGATCCTCCTTTTCAGCCTCCCAAGTGCTGAGATTATAGGTGTGTGCCACTATGCCCAGTCTCAGCGCACCACTCAGGGTAGGGACAGCATGGCATGCTGGGGATCGAATCCCAGTCCCTGTGTCTGCCTAAGCAGGCGCTTTAATCTGCTGAGCTATCTGGCTGGCCCACGATTACTATTTTTAAACCATTATGTTTTGGGGACATACAGGTGACTCACTCCTTAAACACAAGAGACTGTAAACTAATCTCAGGAAAGTGAGTTTCATGATATATATATATTTTTTGTTTGTTTGTTTGTTTGTTTGTTTTTTTTTTTTTTGCAGAACCAGGGATGTTTTATATATTTAGAGAAATCTTGAGTAGGAGATTCATGAAGCCATGATATAGCCCTTGCCTTGCCTGTGCAAAGGCCTATTACAAAAGGAAGGGAGGGATGGAGGGCAAACAAAGGGAAGGTGGGAGGGTGGGAAGGAGACAGGGAAGGCAGGTAAGGAAAGAAAAGGAAGGGAAAGAAAAACTACTTTTTAAAGACCTTTTTTAGGGGCTGGCGAGATAGCTCAGCAGACTACAGCACCTGCTTAGGCAAGTGCAGGGACCTTGGTTAGTTCCCCACATGCCATGCCAGCCCCACCCCCCAGGACAGGCTGAGTAGTGTGGCTCACACCAGTAATCCCAGTGCTGGGAAGGCTGAAAACAGGAAGACCCCAAGTCCAAGCTGTATAGTCAGACCCTGCAACAACCAAATATATACATATACACCTAAAGATCTTTTTCAAAAATTATGCAATGTATTATTGTAACTGTCCTACTAATCTGTTGAAATTATTTCATTGCTATTTTATCTTTTTCTCTCATTAAAGTGAATAAAAAGTTAAAAATCCCTGTACTAGCTGAATAGTTTCCACATTGCATATGATCAGTAGAGGAGGTTAAATGAGTTTGGGTAGGCCTTAAATTTAGTGACTTGTGTCCTTTGAAGAAGGCCATTTGACAACAGGCAGCAATCAGAATGACAGCTACAGGGCCAGCATTAACCTTCTCAAGAAGTTACCAGAAGCTGGAAACAACGATTCTACCCTAGAACCTTCATAGGAAGCCCGGTCCTGACATCACCTTAGTTCCAAAACACTGGTCTTTCAAGACTCAGAATAATTCCTGTTGTTTTAAACCACATAGTTTGTGATGGCTTGTTATTGTGGCCTTAAAAAACTAACAAACCTGGAACCCTTGGGTGGGCAATCCTGAAGTTCCTTGGGGGCTGATGAACTGATGCAAGCCATCTCATGGTCCTCTCAATTCTAATTCTGTTATAATTTATTTATGGACAACCACAGTTTATGCTTACCAAACATTCCACAAATATTTATTTCCTTATAAAGAATTTTCAAACAATTACAGTTTCTCCCAGATTGAAACCATGTATGTTAGTATAACTGGTCTATTCACACAAGCAGAATGAGTGTGACATACATGGAACACATGGCATACCCTTAGCAGGCCAGTGGGTTTTTATACACACACTGTTGTCTCAGGGCTAAGGTACTATCTGAACATCCCAAGCCCTTCTTCCTTTCAGCCCCCAAATTCGCAGCACCCTTTGCGCACTCACCCAGCCTGCCTTGGCAAGGCTCTGTGTGACCCTACTCCCAACCTGGTCTCTCACCTGTGGCAAGATGACTTTTTTCAGCTGCTCCTGAGTAAAGTGCTCCACATAGGCCTCAATATGAGACAGGAGCACCATCCGCACATGCTCCTCGTGAACCTCAAATAGCTGGAGGAGCACTGGGATGACCCGTGACTGGAAGAGGGCTGGAGAGAGCAAGCAAGGGGTTTCTCCTTGTTCTTTGTCTGTTCCAGAATTGGAGAGGATGGGGAAATTTCAGTGAAAAGAGTACTGAACATAATTCATAAGCTAAACTCAGAACTTGACATATGTCCTAAATGCTAAATTCTTATACTCTAAGCCAGAGGAAGTTATTCTGTTGACCCAGAATTACTCAAGGAAGGCCTACCTTAAGTACACTCTCTTGTGTAAAAATGTTTCTGAAATTCTAGAGATCATACTTAAAATGTTTAATAAGTGAAGAATTTCTTCTCCTAAATCAGATTAGTGACATATTAATATTCTTGCAGTTTTATTACAAAATTAGATCATCACCCTGTGCTACAAGACTTTGAGGCTGGGTGGGCCTCTCTAGCAGTTGAGGTTTTTTAAAATATAGGTGTCTGTGTCCTGGTTTTCTCAGACTAACACAGCAGACAAGAAAGCCAATCTTTAAAAAAAAGGGGGGGGCTGTGAATAAAAATTTCACCCTGTTGATAAGACCCTCTTATCAACAGGATGGAAGGGGTATTAAAAAAATCAAGGCAGAAGACAATGACACTGAACCAGTAATGAGATTCTAATCTGTAAAACATCTACCCATAACTCTGGCTTCTTAAGAGTGACATCTTTTAAGAAAACTAATTCTAAAAGCAGAATCCCAGCTAACTCAAAATTCTAGTATTAATGCTATATTCTTTAATTTGATGTATTGCCGCCATCCATACTGCTATAATGTTATAAAGTTTCCAAGTTACAATTTCCTTTCACATCTGGAAAAAGATCTGAAACTAGAAGTGAAATGAACTTAGTGATTTTCAGTCTTCCTGAAAGCAGAAAATAAAAAGATTGTTCTTTGGGAGCTAGGAGGCACAGGGCTACATGATTCACAGCAAATGCAAAAGTTCTTTAAAGATGTATGCCTTGCCTTCACACTTCCTGTGCTTCGTATCCAGGGACATATGTGAAGTTTTTATGTATACAGTTAAGTCTTTGGATAGCAAGTCTGACACTCTGGGAAGATGCTCTACTTTTGTATTATGGACTTTCAGGTTTGAGTTCAAGTATATGTTAGGGGCAAATTATCATTCTTTGGATTTAGAGCCAAACTAACCAACCTAACCCACTAAAAAATGGACTAATAACTGGCAAACTCTTTAATCAGCAATAATATTTTGAAAGAGATTTCACCTTTTTTGGGGCCAAGCAGATGAGGAAGAAAACTCTTAACAGCTACTGGCTCTGCAAACACCAACTGATTAAGCAGAAGTGGCACCAACCTCGATGCTATTAACTCCTCTGACAAGCAGCTGACTCTGTCCAGTAGAAATCTGAGGACAAAAAGGAAAACCTGGGAAACAAGATAACAACACTACCAATTTTCTGTACATCTTAGCCATGTAGAGCCTCCACCCAACACTACCAAATCGGTGCATGCTGAAATGTATCCAGGAAAACTGAGGCGAGCAGAATAGTCCCCATGTACTTGGAACAGTGCAGAAAACAGGACAAGGCCAGCTCATTGGCACCTTGCTCCCAGCCAGGGTATGTTCTCCACAAATTACCTATGATCAGTGGCAGACGAGTCCTGTATTCCCTAATTAGCCAGAGGCTTTCTAGATAAAAGGCACTTTCTCAAACGTAGAAGATATAGGATACTTAATTTTCTAAAGTTTCCATACTAATAAATTTATGAGCTTTTTTTTGGGGGGGGGGGGAGCTGGGGATTGTACCCAGGGCCCCTCATTTGCAAGAGAACAGACTTTTTCCAACCTCATTACATCAAAACATCACACACAATGGAGAACATTCTGTTGAGAAATACAGATAATCAGGTTATTAACAGTAATAGTACCCCTCCATATAACCAGTGTTAGCAGACAAATCATGACTTCTACTTTATAAGCAACAGGCCATACTATACATTAGCACTTGTAAAATTCTGTCACTATCAATAAAAAGAGGCTGACAACCATACTTATTCCTAT
>NDGM011140455.1:0-13985 GCA_002564305.1 Octomys mimax | reverse complement strand
TAGATTGGACTCGTAGTGATCCTCCTGTTTTCAGCCTCCCAAGCACTGGGATTACAGGCATGCGCCATCACACTATGCCCAGTTTCAATCGCCACCTGGAGGGCAAGGCCGGCCTCTGTGCTCTGCTTAAGGAGGCGCTTTAGTCTGCTGTTCTATCAGGCTGGCCCTATTTCCTTTTAATTCTTCCCCCACATACACACCAGAAATTCTTTATTACAAATGAGTGAAATAACAAGTTTGAGATGAATGAACCAAGATACTGGGGCAATCCTATTCCAGAATGACCAGTATGGCTCCAGGATGAGCGGTCTAGGCTCCTGGCCACAGTGCTCCACTGGCCCTGATGCCCTATGGTACCCTGCTGGACCTGGCCCAGCCCAGCACCCAGCAGCTGCAGAGTAGGGTAACATTAGTGGTTGCTGATGTCAAGAGAGCACCTGTCTGCAAAGTGGGGCTAAGCTCTGGGGTAATTCCTGATCCAGGGAAGCAGAATCTTAAAGTCCCACTCTGCCTCTCTCCTCTCTCCTTTTCTAGCGCCTGGCTTCCCCAGACCAGAAGGCCCCTGAGGGGCTGAGGAGATAGCTCAGTGGCATAAGAGCCTGCCTGGTAAACCTAAGGTCCTGAGTTTAATCCCCAGTAAGAAAATAAATCAAGAGCCAGGCATGGTGGCACATGCCTGTAAATCCCAGCATTCAGCAGGCTGAGGCAGAATTGCTCTGTGTTCAAGACCAGCCTGAACTATACAGTGAGACCCTGTCTCAAAAAAAAAAAAAAAAGTGACAGAAGGCCCCTGAATTGACCAAGGGAAAGAGGACAAGAGTGAGGATCACCAACCCAGGTCATTTCTGCTGTTCCTGCTTCCTCAATGTGGATGAGTCACTGTTCTTCCTGGTTGGAGTGGGGACAGCCTAAGCCCAGATCCCAGTGAGGGCTGCACTGTGCTGCAAAGGACAGGCATTCCGAATGTTTATTAAGTAGCCAGTACAGAATAGACATTGGCCAAGTGGAACACAAATGGGATGTAGACAACTAATAATGGTCAGACAGGAACCAGCTGAGTACATAGGTCCTGCCCCTGTGCCCAGAACTATCCTCCAAATTATAGTTCTGCATATTTTTATGCCAGTCCTTGAAACCAGCTTTCCAGAAAGGGACCACATCCACAGGACCCTTGCCTGGTGTATATGGCATCCACAGTGGTTAGTGCAGGCCTGGACAAAAAATTGGAATTCAGTAAAGGACTGCTAGACCAAGAGGAGGCCAAAATAGCCCCCACCTGCAAGAGAATGAGGCAGGAGGGCATGTCCTACTGCAGCCCCTGACTGAAGGGAGAAACACCGCCCTGCTCTGATGAGGGACTGACGGTTCTGTAGCTGAATCCAACTCAGTGCTCAGATCCAGGTTTAAGGCTGCCCAGCACTGGGCACAATGAGATAGAGAAGAACCTAATATGGAGACCCAGTGTCCTTGGCAGGAGCATGGTCCACAAAAGGAAGAAGGCCATGAAGGACAGAGAGAGCCAGACCCAAGGGAATGGATCCTCAGTTCCTGCTTCTGTGGGCTCAGGTCCTAGCATGGGCCACACAGGGTTCAGCAACGAGCAAATCTTGCAAAAGTTACAAAGAACTTGATGGAAGGACACCAGTTTTTGAGCCATCTTCTTCAGTGAAGCCAACCAGCATGTTCCTTCTGGGCAGAGGCTGGTGGGCTGAGGGTCCATCTTCTAGGCTTTGAGCCCCCCATTAATAAGAGCCTGTGCTCTCTGAGCCAAACCTGATGGTGAAGTACACATCTTCAGGGGTACTCCAAGATGTCAGGCCAGCTCAGAAGGTGCCTGTGGACACCCAGAGATCCTCCTCAGAGCTGGTAAGGGTTTGGCTGGGCCTCCCAGGTTCCACAGGGCTTGTGAGAGTGGAGGAGGAGGAAGCTGGGCTACCAAAGCCCTCAGAGGCCTCAGGGGTTTGGAACTCAGGCTGGAGACCTCTGAAAGATCCATACTGGCACACCCTACACGTCCTTGGACCATGATTGGAGAAGAGGTTTTGACTGGCAAGCAGAGGGCAGTACCACTCTGGCCCTGCAGGATGGCTGGTCCCAGACTGCCAATGGGCTTACAGGTCTTGTGGCTTATGTCCAGCTTCCCACTGACCCAGCAGGCTTGATCTGGGCCCTGCAGAGGGCAGTGCTTCTCCTCCTCATCCTCCTTGCTCTCAGCGCCTGGCTGGACTCATCATTTGGATGATGAAGTCTACCAAGAGCAGCAACAAATTGGCGACTCTGACGGCCAAGAGCAGGGCTAGCTCTCCTGGTGCCTGCCCATTAGGCCCTGGTAGTGGCTGTCCAAAGTCCTGCCCACTGGCAAAGGCCTCAGTACTAACAGGAGGCCCCTATTGTAAATGGCTGCCTGGAGTTTCTGGGGTTCACATGCAGTCCCACGGGCAAACCTGTGTTTTAGGTACTTGGCCACAATGTAGTCCCTGTGGGTGTTCATGTCACTCTCTGCAGAGGGCTTAATGCCACCACGAGAG
Source organism: Octomys mimax (assembly GCA_002564305.1). NCBI lineage: Eukaryota > Metazoa > Chordata > Mammalia > Rodentia > Octodontidae > Octomys > Octomys mimax. The sequence goes on along the minus strand of NDGM011140455.1, from coordinate 11,457 downwards.
GGCAGCTGGGCCTCCGTGACTTCACTGAAACTCGTGTTTGCAACGTTCAAGGCCAACCACAACTCCGAGGGGCCCAGCAGGTAAGGTGAGGGACTGCCTGCACTAGAAGTGCACACCCAGGTCGCGGTGGACTCCCGAGCACTGGATGCAGGTGAGCACGCCCAGTTTGGTGCTGAGCCACGTGGGGTCTGCAACCCCACAACCGCAGCACTAGCCATTCCCGGCCCTGCTCTTCACCTCCACGATGAGCAGCTTCGTGAGGTCCTTGGGCTCCCGCTCCAGTCCGGAGCCTGCCCCGGATCCTGGACCACCACCATGCTCACCGCGGAAAACGCTGCTCAAGGCTTTTGTCCTTGCTGTTCTTCAGCACCGACACCCACACCTCACACTCATACTCTTCCTCTCCTGGAAGCCGTACGTGCTGTTGTGGGTCACGAGGTCAAAGCCTTTCTTCTCAGGGTTTGGCCTCACTTGGCACGTGAGCAGGGTCAGCTTCACTGGGGACCGGTTTATCGTACTGTGTGAGATGGCCAGGCAGCCATTCTCGACCCCACACGTCCTCTTCTGCCAGACTCTTGGAATCCCATCGCTCTTCTTGTTCAGAAAGCCCACTTTCTCTTTCCCAAACTGCTTGCTGCCTTGGAGCTGGTGGAAGCTGTACCCCTCCCCCTCCAGAGTTCTTCAGTCTCAAGTGCTCCTGCCCCTCTGGCTTTCGAGCTGCAGCGACCCTAAGGAAGTCCCGGAGCTGCTGTAGCTCCTCTTCCTGGACTGGACACAGTGCATGCACCGAGGCCGCCAGCTTCTCAAGGACAGGAGACAGGCTCTGAGCTGCCTTCCAGACATCTTGGAAAAACTTGTGCTGGGCACAGAGGACCTTGATGATGCTCTGGAGACAGTAGGGACCCTGCTTCGTCTGACTCTCCAGCTTGCAGCAGGTACTCGCACATGCGCAGCTGGGAGATGCGGCGTTCGCTGGGTCCTGGGCCCCCTCCCCCGGAGCCCTCCTGTCACCTTGACCCACTGGGCTCCTTCCCCAGACTGGGCGCCCTGGCTTCATAGTCCTTCCACGCCTGCTCCAGCTGCTTTTTGGAATCCTGCCACCCGTCCCGCAGTTACCCTTTCATCAGACTGTCCAGCGGGAAGGAGACGATGCTGTTCAGGTTCTGAACCAGGTTCTTGAAGAGCCCAGCCACCTCCCGGGTGAACACAGCCAAGTTCAGGAAGCCGGTGGACAGCTCGCGGCCGTTCTGGGACACGTGGCTGTTGCCCAAGGCCTCCACGGCCTCTCAGTACTGCTCCTCGCTCTCCACATGGGCGAGGCCAGAGCTGCAGACGGCCTTCTTGAATCTGCAAGATGGCCTGGTCTGCTTCCAGCACCTCCTCCTGCACCAGCGTGCCCCCTGCACCTTCTTCCAGGGTGGGGTGGGGGGCATCTTGGCGGTGAAGGAGGCGGCCCGGGGTGCAGAGCAAAGGCCCTTGGCGACGGTGACTGCCAGGGTCTTGCAGCACTGAGCTGCTCAGGCACGGTGGACGCAGGGCTGCGGCGCAGGACTGCAGGAGTTGGGCGTGGGGGCTCTGCGCTGCTCCATGCTGTGCTGGCCTCAAAGCCCGCAGTGTGTGCCATCTCAGCTTCTCCTTTTAATTCTTAAAATGTAGGAACTGCAGTTTCAAAATTCTAAGGTATGAATAATACTAATGCTGTGAACTCCTTTAGTCAAACTTATAATCTTTGTTTCAGTGAGACAGTGTTAGCAGGAAAGTGATTTCTACCAAACCTCAAAAATTGGTCAATCAGTATTTGATTAAAAAGTCATTTACATTATTCTAGTAAACATTTACTTATGACATTTAAACATTCTACCAAAACTCTAGAGTAAGAATTATGATCTTCATTTTCCAAATGAACCAATAAGCCTTAGAAAAAATTCAATAACTTGCCCACCAACCCAGAGCTAGAAAACCTATTTATCCTAGCCAATAAGTCACAGTCATTGCAGGGGTAAAAGTATGAAGCTAGCACACAGTATTCTCTAGAGAAAGGAGATGAACTGTCCCCTCCTATACTGTACAGAGGATGTTGATTTTTCTGCTTGTGTAATTAACCATCGTACTCTGAAGTTAGGTCCAACTTCTCTCCAAAAAAATGAATTAAAACTCACACTGTAAATATTTAGTTAAACTGGACCCCAATATAATGCTCTTTCTTTTGAAATGTAAGCCTGTTTTGGTTTTAGATAATTTTTACAAAGTAGTTGCCTCATTTCTTAATTTTCACAAAACAATGTTTTTAGTTCATTTACCCCCAAAATGGTTACAGGGTTTAGCCTGGCAATAAGGCTATATTTTATGTTTTGACTTAGTTTACTTAGTTTTGATAAAGAAAATAGAAGTGCTGCATTCATATTTGCTAACCTCACACTACAGGGCTAAAAATTTAAAATAAGTCATATATATATTGTATTTTAGGGAAAGGTCTACAGGGTGTTCAGGGTTTCAGTACTAGATCAGACTCATAGTGATCTGCCTACTTACAGCCTCCCAAGAGTTTGGCTTTCAGGCACCCACCACCACACCCAGTCTCAATTGCCATCTCAGCGCGCCCCGGGGCAGGGCCGGCATGGCAGGCCCAGAATGGAATCCCTGGCCCCTGCACCTGCTTGCAGGAGAACAATAGTTTAATCAACAGTAAATCTGAGTCTGCAGGGGCCTTTAATCTCCTAGTTAGTCTATAAGTACTGTTCAACTTGTCCAACAGTGGCTAAGTAACGGCCAGACTTGTTACATACTTGTTATATTTTTTTCTCAAATAAATATGAGGAAGAATTAGCATGACCTAAACTTTTCTGTGATATAAAACACTTCTTTGAGGAAAGAATGCAAAGGGCACTAGCATGAATCTACCCTCATGCCTGAATCTAAGAGCTAATAGACAGTGAGTAGATAGTCACTAATCTTTAAGTTTTTTTCATCTCTCCTCTCCCATATATTGAAGATATATTTAATTCTAATAATACCTCATACAGTAAGCATAAATGTTATCACCATTCTACAGTACCACTAAAATTCTTTTTACCTCAGGCCGACAAACTTTGTCAGATATCTTAGGTTCTGATTTCAGAATCAGGTCCGCTCTATTGGTGAAACTGAAGGATGTAGTCATGTAGTTCAGGTGAGGAAAATGAACCAGTTGGGATGAGGCCTGATAGGTTCCCGGTTCAAGAGATCTGTTCTCTAAAATGCTGACTTTGGTGATAGGTGAGATGTTTCTGGCTAGCTTCAAGAGTTTAGAATCAAGTTTAAAAATCAGAGGGAGTAGAACCTTGGAAAATGCCAAGGTGGGACCCAGAGTCAAGAGGAACAAGCAGAGCTCTGAGTCCAAGAACCCTTAGTCTCTTTAGTGTCCATGTCCACAGTCAAGCATAACTAGTGGCAACTGGACCACAAGTTAGGGTGCTCCCAGCAGGGACAGAAGTGATTTCCCGTCTTGACTCTGCCCCATCTCTATAATAAAAATAAAGGGAATCCTCACTATTTTTGTCATATGTCTACCTACTTTGGTACCTCAAATGCCTCTTTTCCTGACCCAGACAGACTGCTGTGCATGTCCCATAATTCCTTCTGCAGCTGTGCCCTAGGGCCTGTGGTAGTTGCTATACCCAATACCGGTTCACAGTTCAGACTATTCTGCTGCCTTCCATTTTTCTCTGTGGCCTGACTCTGACTTGTCTTCTTACAGTGTCCTCCCCTGTGTATCTTGCAAATCCCTTTGGTTATCATTTCTACAACACAAGTCAGGCTTCCCACACTGTAGGCTAGGTCTGCAATCCATTAGTTTGTAATTCATTAAATTCTATTTCATAATTTTGATCTTTTCTAGCCCACTACCACAGTTAGAAGTATTTCTCTCTTACTCTAATTCTTTAATCTATTTCAACAAACTTTTATGTTGTGATAGCTTTTATTACCGATTTATAATTATTTTAAGTGTATTTATTTTTTATAGCATGTAGTCAAGTTAAGAACCAGAAATTAAATTTTTTTATTTACTATGTTTATTTTGATTTATTTGAATGTACACAGTGAGACATCATGGGGATAGAACCAAAGTCTAAATTGAAATTCATTTATGTTTAATATACTTCTTCCACATAGCCATGAAGACAATTTCAAACAATAGTTTAATGTGACTGTAGTTTAACTATTATTTATCACATGAGGCTTTGTATGGAATTTTTATAATGTCATGGAACTGTTGGGACATTTGGGATTTTAGGGCACTTCGAATTTAAAATTTTTGGATTAGGTATGCTCAACTTGTAATAGTAATAATGCCAGTGTATGTTAGCAGATTCCTTGGTTGCCTAAATGAGAATTTCAGGCATTTCCAAGAGAGATAGAGATGCTCTTAAACATGGAGTTGCAACATTATTGCCTGCCTGGACAACACCGAATGAAAAGGAGTTGCCTTGGGCCACCTATAAAATAATAATATACTCAATGTATATAAGTAACAAAACTTCCTTTTTAATATTTTTATTATAGCGTTAAAATAAGGCAATATAAACTAAGGGGATATTTGACCTTGTTTTATGGAAAGCTAATGCCTTAATTCCTTAATGTCTGGTTCAATAGAAGTGGCTGCAATTCTTAAAAAGTTCTTAAGGTGCTTATCAGAAAATGTTGATCTAATTATGCTCTTCGTATACTTCATTCTTGAAAATAATTGCTCAAAGATGTAAAGATTGCCAAAAAGTGAGAAAATGAATAACACATGATTGTGAAGAAATAATATTTTCTCTAGAAAGATAGGTCTTTAAAAGATGTAGTAAGGCCACAGAGATAGCCCAGTGGTCTAAGTGCTTGCTTAGCAAGCACAAGGATGCAAGGTTTAATTCCTGGTACCACATGCTGTAACAACCATGCCTTGGGCGTACTGGGCTGGCCAGCATGACTGGGTGTGGGGGTGTATTCCTATAATCCCAGTGATGGGGAGGCTGAAACAGGAGGATCATTATAAATCCAAGCTGATTTGTAGTGAGACCCTGTACAAAATACATAAAATTTAAATATAAACAAATAAAAGGCCTAGTAAAGAGTCATGATCAAATTTTGTATTGAATGCTGCTCTATACATTCCAAAAAATAATAAACAAGCAGCCATTTTTCCAGTATTACAGATCTTGTATATTTCATTATGACAATATTATGAGCAAGAAAATCTATTCAACACATTTTTGTACGTCCTGTGCTACAGCTGCCAAAACATTAATTTAGTTTATTAAATTATTTTATGAAATAACACAAGCCTGAGTTTAGTAACTAAAAGAAAATGTACGTGTCTGTTTCATACACTAAATGTCTCTCTTTACAAACACACACATACGCAGGTAGTTGAGGTAGTGGTGCAGGTGATTGCTGTATTTTACACGGGCACATGGAGCGTCTGATGAGGGAATAAGCACCGCACTGACCTCGCTCTCCTAGGGAGGGTTCTGCTGTGGCCCAGGTGGTCAGCACTCAAGCACCACACAACAGAGTGGCGAGAAGTCTCATTGGCAAATAAAATCACATACTAATGTTAAAGTGTGTGATGGTGTGGGGCCTCATTTCCAGCCTGCAGCTGCAGGTGGGGTAGCCTTTAGGCCACGGGTTGGATATGCCTATCCTAAGGTGACTGGGACATAGAAAGTATACTAGAGATAGCAATTACTTAAGTTATTGATTCAATTATTCGGCAAATGTTAACAGAACATTAGCTACATGCCAATTACTATTCTAAGCAAGAAGGGCCTTATAGTAAACTGCAGAGAATGGCCTCTGCTCTCACGGGGGTTGTCTTTGGGTGAGGGGAAAAAATAAGGGTAAATAAGCAACTTGCGAGTGATAACTGACATTTTAGAACCTAAGAAGAGGAATGGAAGACAGACAATTAAGGTTGAAAGACAAAGTAGGTCCACTTTAAAGTGAAATAGATAATGTTGACTCTTAAATTGAGATTGTATCCTGTCAGCACTTGCCTTAAAAATTAAGAGTACTTATTTCCCCACTCTCAAGCTAACGCTGAATCATAATACTTCATAAAGTCTTCAGCACACTGGGCATGGGCTGCATGTCTGTGAGCCCCGCTCTCATGGCAGTGAAGCAGGAGGGTTACCATGAATTCAAGGTCAGCCTGAACTGCATCGTGAGGCCCAGCCTCAAAATATAGTCTTCTCCAGTCTAAGAAGTTGAATAAAATATTATTTTGTTCTTTTAACCATATTTTTGAGAGAAATTGAACCAATCATATTTAATTAGCTATTATTTCATATAAGGAAATATATTAAAATAATATATCTTTTTCCGCCTTCCTTCTTTTCTGCTTACCTAGTCTGAGTTCTTTCTGTTTCTATTAGTTCACTGAAAGGAACAGTTCTTGCTTATATTGTTTAATTAATTTTGTATGCCTAAACTTGGTAAACTGAGCACATATGTTAAAGGTAACAATATGCAATCTAACAACCATTGTTAATTTCCTATCAGAGTGTTCAGTTTTATAAGAAAAAGGAAAGAAAAGAAATAACTAGATACAAACTAAAATGAAAATAAAACACACCAAAATTTATGAAACAGGTCAAAAGTGGTTCTAGAGAAAAAGTTACAATAAAAATGCCTGCATCACAAAAGAAGACCAATATCAAATAAAAAACTTTAACATCATTGTTCAGAGAATGAGAAAAAAGATGAACAAATTCACTCTAGCATTAGCTAACAGACATAAAATATACAAAAATTAGCCAAATTTAAAAATTTGGGTTTTCTGGTTTGGGGGGGGTTGTTTGTTTGTTTGTTTGTTTTGCTCCAAATGCCTTCAGGGAAGGTTTGGCTGGCTTGAGTTGTGGGGATCAAACCACAGCAACCTGAGCCTGACTGCTTTGTTGAAGCAGCCACTTAAAGAACTGAGCTAAGGGGCAGGCTCCCCTGGGTTTTCTGTTTTGAAACATCTATTTAATTTTATTCACATTTTATTTATATGTTTTGTGGGGTTTTTTTGATGGAACCAGGGATTGAACTCAGTGCCTTGCACTTGCCAGGGAAGTGCTTATTCCACTGAGCCATCTCCTGGCTCACACATTTTGTTTATAAAATTTTATTGCTATAGTAATTGTACATGTTAGTAGTGTGCAGTGGATCATGTCAATGCATGTACAAAATGTGTAGTGCTCAGGTCAGGGAAATCTGTATATTTATTACTTCAAGGCTTAATCATTTGTTACAAAACACTCTCTAATAGTTATTTTGCAATGTATAAATTCTTACTAACTATAGCTATCCTCTAGAGGTCCTTCCTTATCCACTGTGTCTGTATTTAACCTCTCTCCATCTCCTCCCAGTCTTACCATTCTCTAGTAACCACTATTCTGCTTTCTATTTCTATGAAACAAACTTTTTAACTACCAAACATGACATTTTCCTTTCTGTACCTGAAATATTTCACTTAACATAATATCATGCAATTCTATCCATGTGACTGCACATAACAAAATTCAATTCCTTATGTTTGAGTAGTATTTATATACATATATAGATTATCATATATATATATGATAAGATTATATATATATAATCTTCACTGCTCATCTGTCCATTGATGAGCACCTTAGTTGATCCCATGTCTTAAGAATCATGCAAAATGCTGCAATAAGAACAGGATGAGGTCTCCTTGACATACTTTTATTCTTATTAAACACTTACTTTGTAGTGCAATTACTAGCTCATATGGAGGTTCTATTTCTGATTGTGCAGAATCTCTATGCTGTTTTCCATAATCACTACAACAATTAAATTCTCATTTGTAGTTTTATTCCATTTAGCCGAATTTATGCCTTCAGATTTGTTAATTTAATCCATCTATAATCCAAGGTTATTATTGATAGGCATCATTGCTTTCTTCTTGCCGGACAAAGTACCCGACACCCACAAATTAAAGGGAAGCTTTATTTTAGTTCACAGTTTCTAGAGGTTTCAGCCTATAGCTGGGCAGGGCAGCATGGCAGAAGTGGCTGGATTGAGAGTGTGTGGTGCTGGGATTAAGGGTAGGGAATCACCGAATTGATCCACTGATTAGCTTGGCATAGCTCTGGGTATGAGGGCTACTTTTCCTAAGGGCAGGAAGCCTAAATAGAACACAAAGGGACAGAAAGAATCTGTTTTGTCACTTGCTGCTCGCTGCCTTCTTTCTGCCTGCTCTGCAGTGATTCTCTGACATGCCACCATGCCTTGGCACCACCCAACTATGGACTAAAACTTATCTGACCTATGAGTCAAAAAGTCTTTTCTCTTTAACATTTTTTAAAACTCTTATTTATTTGTTTGTTTATGTATTTTGTACATGATCTTGCTGTGCAGCTCAGACTCATAGTGATCCTCCTGTCTCAGCTTCCTGAGCAGTGGGATTACAGGCATGCACCACCACCTTGCCCAGTTTCGGGGGCAGGCACAGCATGCCCGGGGTTCTGGGGCCAGTAGGACGTGCTGTACTGGGGACCAATCCAGGTCCTTGCACTTGCCAGGCAGGCACTTAGACTACCGAGCTACCTCCCCAGCCTTTCTCTTTAACTTTTGGTGTTGGATGTTTTGTCTCAGCAACAAAGTCTTAGTTTCCTGAGTACTGCAATTACAGGTATGTGCCACCATGCCTGGCTAAGTTTCTTATATTTTTATGGTTGCTCTCTCTGCCTCTAGTACAATAGTCATCATTTCCAGTTTTACAGAGGTGATTTTTTAATCACAAGGAAACCTGCATCTCGTTTGCCAGTCTGACTGCATGAAGAGATTCCTGGAGAAGGGACTGAATCATGATGGCACCATTCTCCCTAGGGGTTAATACAATAACGTGCAATAGCTGGAAACACGCTTTGGAGGTAGAACCCAGGTGGATGAAGTGTGTATTTGGAGAGTTCATCTCTCATCAATTTTCTTCTTCTGTGATTTGATTCCTGCCATCTTGAGGGGGGCAACATCCCTCTGCCAACTCATTCCCCTTTGATAGCTCCGCTATAGAGCCAGCCGGACATGATGAACTAAAGCCCTCTGAAACTATAAGCCAAATAAATGTCTCCTGCTTTAAGTTGTAGGAGTCAAGATATTTTTCAGAAATGGCAGAGTTTACCAATTAAATTATCACTGCAGCTTCTTCACACATGATCTTCAGCAATGGCTGCATTTCCATCATGGGCCTAAGTTATTAATGCTTGTCATGATAGTGAAATGATACAGCTTTGCCTGGGGTGGAAATACCATGGGTGGGCTGTGTTTTGGGCTGGTCGCAGCTGCATGGTGGCATGATGGACCAGTCCACTGTGTTGTGTGCTAACTAGAGTCTGAGGTCATCATTTGAGTGTTTCATAGGTTGGACGCCAGTTCATTTAGGCTCAGAATTAATATCTATTAGGAAAATGTAAATCTAAACTAATAAATACAAATGCCTATGTATATATTCATGTACATATATACAGATATGCACATGTATTCATATATTAATATAAATATATCTTATGGAAATACTTGTAACAGCTTTTGTTTTTTGTTTTGTTTTGTTTTGGTGGAACCAGGGATTGAACTCAGGCCCTCGCGCTTGCCAGGCAAGTGTTTCTTCTTCTGAGCCATCTCCTTGTAACAGTTATTTTTAATCCCTTGTAACAGTTATTTTTAATAAGATCCAAACAATGAAAGCATGTCTCTGAAAACATAAATTGTAGAACATGAGGGAAATGCATGAAATTTGAAAATATGATGCTAAATGAAAGAATACAATCACAGAAAGTCATATATTTTTATTCCACTTATATAGTATATCAAGAACAAGAAAATCTATTGAGACTGAAAGTAGCTTAATATTTCCACTGGATTTTGGGTGCTGGGAGAGAATGGACAGTGACCATCAATGCATTCAAGGTATTTTTAAGAACTAAAAAATGTGTTCTGCAATTAACCGTCATGTGAGATGTACAACTCTATGAAAATACCAAAAACCAGTGAAGTGTAAACTTTTAATTGAATAATTATATATGTAAATAGTAGCTCAATTAAGCTGTTATAATTTTAAGGAAATTCTTTCCGAAAGAAAGAAAATTACTTGGATAACTGCACTGCTAATTTCTGCTGGTCTACGAAAAAGAGCAACTAATGCTTAAATTTTTTCCTGTTAATTTCTCCTAACTTTTTTTTCAATTTTTATATGCATACATGTGGTAATCTCAATAACCAATTTGGGAATAAGCACTTCCCTGGCAAGTGCAAGGGCCATAGTTCAATCCCCAGTTCCGCCATAAATAAATAAATAAATAAATAAATAAATAAATAAAGTGAAGATAACACTATGCAATACAATGAACATTCTCTACTTCCTATTATTTTGTTTCATGAAATTTTGTATCATTTCTGATTTTTATTATCATTATTTTGTATTCCCATTGAAAAATAAAAAAGAAAGCAACCCAAATTTTGACACAGTATTTTCAGAGACTAAGATCAGTAAAATATGAACTCATAGACAAAGACTGCCAATATGTACACAAATAAACTATCAAGACTGAATCTAACAAGAATGAAAAAAAGTTAAAATTTCCTAATATTTTAGGAATTATAAACATTAAATCTAGGTGCCCTGTTAGTGCAGTAAGTAGTGCGTCACTCTCATAAACATTAAATCTAGAATGTTAAATGTCTCTGTAAAATATTAGAGATGAAACCATAAAGTTAATAAGCAAATGAGAATGCCAAATGATAAGCAACTTTGAAAATGCAGCTTTGAAAAATGAAAACATAATTCTTGAAACTAAAAACTAAGCTAATTATATAGCAGAGTAGATATAGATGAAGAGACATCTGAAAAACTCCAGAATTCGGTCTAGAGATATGAAGGAGATATGACAGAGTTATTAAAGTAGATATGAAAGAGATATTATTAAAATAGAATTTAGAAGAGATGGTGGTGGTATCCAGGATTTTTGAGCCATCACTGCCTGTGAGAATGTTGCATACACTGACCAGAATATGAACAACTATCTACTCAGCCACTGAATCAAAAATGAAATCCACAGAGCTCCAAAAACTAATCATAACATGCTAAAATGAGGTATAAAAAATAATTACTTACTAGGGAAAGGAAACCAGACATAATATGTTGAAATGGGATAGAAGAAAAAAAGATTACTTACCAAGGAGAGTAATTAGACAAAAAATAGTATTCTCAGAAAACTGTAATACAGGAATTACAAAATACTAAAAGTAACTATCATACCATATTTTATACCCATCACAACTGTCTACAGTAAGGATAAATTCAGAACTTATTACACTAAAAATATGGAGAGTTCTCCTCATGTAGACTTTCACTAATGAAATGCTAAAAGATGACTTTCAGTAAAAAAGTAAAATTAAAAAGACATTTTGTTTTTTGTTTTCTTTTTTTTT
>NDGM011140448.1:0-12111 GCA_002564305.1 Octomys mimax | reverse complement strand
GAATGCGGCAGAAATACCCACTTGGCAGGCAGGGTGGGGAGGTGCTGTGGAGTGGTGGGGGGCGTCCCAAGGGGGTGGAAGATGGTCTCACCCACGCTGCGCCTGGGCTGGGACTGGGAGTTGGTCCCACCAGCGCAGGGTAGCCTGAAGCTCTCCCACACACTCACCAGACCTGGACTAGGATTGGGTCTCAATATGAATTTATTGAGTAATGTATTTACCATTTTTTATGCAAACATCTCTGCTATTAAATATATCTTTTTCATTGTAGGTCTGCTGATAGAAAAGCATCTTAATTATAATTATCTGAAAATAATTTTACTTCATCTTCCTTTTGTGTGGCATGGCAGTTATATCCTTTAAATACTTTAGAGATATCACTCTTCCTGTCTGCCATTGTTATTGTCAAAAACTTAAGCTTTAAGCCTTGTTTCTCTTTTTCATTCACTTTCTCTTTCAACACAAGCCACAAAAATGACCCTCTTTTGTTTCTTTGCCTTTTTATTTGACAATTTTACAATTATATCTCTAGATATGGCTTTTTAAACTTTATGCTCCATAAGATTTGTGTCAACACCTCATGTGGTGTGATGTCTTTCACCAGGTTGTGAGAGTTTTCAACCATTCTTTCTTCAAATATCACTTTTTTCCTGTTCTTTTTTCTCTTATTTTCTTTCAGGCTTTCAACTGCATACATACCACCTTCTCATTGTGTCCTCTCATGTTATTTTCTCTATTTTTCTAGTCCTTTAAGCTCTCCATTCTTCATTCTAAATATTTACTCTCGAACTGTATTGAATTTTACTAATTTTTCCTTTATTTACCTCTAAATTGCTGTGAAGCCTATCCATTTAATTTTAATTTGAGTTACCATGTTTTATACTTAGAATTTCTACATAGCCCCCATACAAATGTTTAATGTTACCCTTTCTCATAAAGAGTTTAGCTCTTTAGAAGCTTTACACCATGAGAAAACATAGTCCACTGATGCGTGCCACTTGACATAGCTTGGCCTCTGATCTTTGTATTAAGCATTTAAACTTGTCATGTGTGCTCTTACCTGTCTATATCAACTCAAATGCTGGCCCTAAACACTGGTTTCTGTCAGGCATGTCCTTTTGCTCACCTCTGATTTTAATACTTGTACCTGGGGGCATTGTCAAAGTCAGTGCTAGAACTTTTAAGGTGCTGACATTTCTCTTCCGTGACCAAGCATGATTTCTTTACATTGTCATCTATTTCTTTATACTTTATCATGCAATCTCTTCTTTCTTTGTGCTATTAATGGATGGCTCTTAAAAGAGACTGGGCCTCTTTTGTCTCATGCTTTCATGGGGAACTTTCTACCTTTTCACTTTGTCTCTCTCTTCATTCCTTTCCTACCACTCATTATGCAATAATGAGCCAATATGCTGGAGGTTGGAAAGAGGTCCTGTGGCTGTGATCACTTGCAGAGGTGGCTACCTAGGCACAAAGGTATTGTATTCTTTCTCAACCATGTGTGATGTCCTCAGTTGTACGAGGAGTGTCTGTTATGAAGAGGGGAGAAAGTATTAGATGCCTGCTTGGTAATATATTATATTGATTTCTCTAATGCATCTTTCATTAGTAGTGACATCGATGTTTTATCTCCCTTTTTATTTTTCTGCCTTATTTTTCAAAAGATTCCATACTCATAATGAAGAGAAAGGCATTATGTACTAATGCCATGAAAAACTCTATTTGCATTGACCAAAATTTTACTCTGACGATAAATCATGCTTTGGAGGCAGTTCTTCATCTTCACCTTTGTGAGTATCATCCCCGGAGTCTTGCCTGCAGCTTGAAGCAATGATACTAGTACATTCAGCCATATGGCTTTCTCTCTCTATAGCTATATTTTACTCAAAGGCTGAGATTAACGACATGTGTAGAGTCTTAGTAAGCTGAAAATAAATTATATAAAGAAATATCCTCAAGGACACAGAGATGTAACATCATGCAAATGCCACAAAAAGAACCAAATAAAGTCTACTCACAGCTATAATATCAAAGTTTACTTTGTCTAAATAAAGAAACAAAATACTGAACTGTAGCTCATGTTTCTAACAATTTTGAGTTTTTAAAATAAAATACTCCAGAACCATTAATTGACCTGAATGTCATCTAGACCAATAAAAAAAAAAATTCCACAACACACTTAGAACAAAAAAGTCTGAACAATATGAACAATAATGTGGAGTTTGTCTTTAAATGCACATGCTATGTTTATGTAGACAATCACAGATAAAACTCCTTTTATCTAAAAATGTTTCCATGAGCTTTCATTTTTCTTTTTTCTGAGAATGTCTGCTTATTTACAACTATTTCTGCACCACAGCAGCACTCCAACAGAATGTTCTGGCAACAGTCCTTGTTGTGGTCAGCAACTCCTTCTGCAGCTGGGATTTCTTAAAAGCATTTGCCTTATAATTCTCCAATAACAAACAAGCCAAATTTCCACAGGAATCAGATAGTCACAGAACTTCCCTTCTCTCTCTTTTCTCTTCCTTCATGTGACCATGAAATCCAAGGCACTGATGCACAGTTCAGCCAGCATACTACTCACAGTAGAGCTGATATAGTCAGTCCTCAAGACCAACTCCTGAGCAGATCATGGGAGACTTCACTGACCAAACTGACTATGAGGTGAGAAACCTGGATGACTCCGTTGGAAGACTTGTCACAGATCAACACTATCTCTTCTAGCAGGCTTGCTTTCAGGTGTGATGCGCATGCATGTGTGGTGAGGAATGGCTCACCTAAAGAACTTATCCTAGCCAGCTGTGGTGATACATGCCTATAACCCCAGCACTCTGGGAGGCTGAAGCAGACAATTGAAAATTCAATCCCAGACTGAATTACTAAGCTATGTAACAAGACCTTGTCTCAAAACAATTTTTTGAAGGAGTGAAAGCTGCATACATAGCTCAGCACAAAGGCCCTGGTTTCAGTCTCCCAGCACTATAAAGGATGAAAAAACAATTTTGCCCAAAGCAATACAGGCATGGAATGAATAATTAGAATGATCATAAACATATCCATCTAGCTGTGGTTTAACTATAGTCAATGATATAAAGCAAAACCAAACAATAGCCACAGAGAGAGAGAGAGAGAGAGAGAGAGAGAGAGAGAGAAAGAGAGAGAGAGAGAAAATCCCAAACCCAAATGCAATGTTTGCATGACTGAGCAGTAGGTCAGGGTAGAATTCCAGAAGTAAAGAGATACACATAGTAAAAGTCAAAACAAGAATCCTAAAATACAGATGTCTGTATGGCTAATCCAACCTAAACAAGGCTATTGCAAAAATCAGTCTAATCTCAAAAATACAAAAATAGTATTATGAAAACGTACTAGTCACTAAAATTCAACCCAATATCCTAAGATGTGCCAGACTCTAAAAAATGTTCAGATATAATAACCAAAGAAATTTTATTGCCACTTTAACTTTAGAATTACAGGATGGAAAGACCTCTGAGAAATATTCTGTGGAGTCCTATAGGAAGTTTTATGGAAACTTGAAAGATAGATGTTGGGCATTGTATCGCCTATAAAATAAAAAATCATTAATAAATACTTTCATGTGATCCCAAAATGCTTCCTCAGCACTGGCTTGTCCCTACACATCTCTACCTGAACTTTGAGGGCTGCTGAAACTCCCACTCTGTGCAGAACAAGAGCACCACACACTTCCACATATGAGGAACAATGGCTACAGAACCTGCATTAGAAAAAAGGACACTTCTCACATAAACAGACATAGGCTTTTATCTCTGACAGAATGCTAGTTGTGAGATCACTTTCCAGTTGAATCGCCCCACAGCAAGACAGATGCAGAGGAGAGGGGAGTCTGAGAATCACAGCCAACCAGATCCACTTTAGTTCCTTCCTCTACTTGCTTCCAACTCAGCTGCATAGAATAAAACAAGAAGAGGAAATGGGAACACCCCAACTAAATAGCATGGCTGCCTTCAGTAAAAACCTTTCAAAAACCTGCTAGGAACTTCAGACATCACAGAGATGTGTCATTTTCCTATGGAACTTTGCTCCAAAAGCAAAATTGTACAATTTCCTGATGTACCCAATTAAGGCTAAAATACAGCTATCATACAAGCCCAGAACTTAGACAAAAAAAGACCAGGCCAAGGCCTTCCAGGAATTGAAAGTTTGCTATTTACTCAACCAATTTTCCTTTTAAATGATCAACAGCAAGACATGCTAGGCTTTGGCTCATATTCATTCAAAGTTTGAGCTGAATCTTAGGAGTTTTTTCAATTCTAGCTCTTTAAGCTTTTAAGATCTCATCCTGAATTTACTATATCCCAAGAATCATAGCTTTCTAAGATATTCAAAGGATATTGAACTTGATGACGTTCATCTCTAATTCATTCCCTCTCCTAATGCTCAATTAGTACTCCTCTTTCTCCTTACTGCAATTTAAAATTCCAGAAGTTTCTCTCTTTTCATAGCTGGGAATCTGTTGCTCATCTCTTCCTATTTTTCCAGCATAAACTTCCTTCAAGTAATTTAATATTGTTTTCTACATAGTTCTAAATTGTGTAAAATTAATTATATCAGTTTAGCTCCTTGTCTTTTGCTGTACCATCCATTTCTAGTCTTAGTCTGAACTTACACAGTACTGTCCTCTCCTGTTGAAGCTTTTCTAAGAGCCTTCTACCTGCTCTTCCTCTGCAATGCCACACTGCAATGCCTTGTCTACAACCCCACTTTCTAAAGCCACCCGAGGTTGTTCTTCAGTGGTGCAAACCATCTCTCTCCTTCTCAATCCACTGGATAGAAAATACAAGTATACAGAATATTCTTAGCACAATACATGAGGTACTTCAGTACCACTCCCCACAAATAGTTATCCATCTTGGAAAAAGTCCCACTTTTCAATATTCTCCTTAATGTTTTGCACTTCATTCTGTGTGGTATCTTCAAAACCCCATTGCCATAAAGTTGTACCTCAACATGTACCTTAAGCATTATACTTTATTTATGCCTATAGTACTAGTTCATCCTCCTGAGTTCCAGACTCTATGGCTCATATTTGCTTCTAAAAGAAGAAAGTTTAGTAATACCAGTGACTTAAATGTTAGACCTTCCTTTTTTCTCTCTACAAACTGACAAAATTAAATTCCATTCAAGAAGTACAAAAAGAAGCCACCATAATTTTTTATCTCAGGCTTGGTGAAAAACTTCTCTGTAGGTTTAATGAAAGCTGTGTTTATATATCCCCTATTATAAAGAAAGAAATATTACAATTTTATTGTTCAATTTTTCTCCAATCATGGCTTTTGATCTAGAAAATTAGTGTAATTTATAAGCTTTAGGTGTTAGGGAAACAAAATTATACTCTTTAAATTGTATCCCTGAGGGTGTTACCAGTGCTATAATTAGCCCCAAGGAGGTCAAAGGGAATATTCTTGAAGATCCAGAAAGCACAGGAAGGATACTTCCAAGTGACAAAATGACTATCACACCTAGATTACTGTGACAATATGAGAAAGCCCTAGCTTTCTTGGGCCTCAACTCTCTAATTGGATCATGGGTGACACAGTTGGATAGTAAGTGCTGAGTTGAAAGGCACACGAATCAGCGACAGGGTGCTAGACCCATGGTGACCTTTCTATCAGTCTTGAAAGTGGTTTGGGTCAGTGATCACATAACTAGCTGTGCCTTGCACAGGACAAAGCTATAACTGTGGTGGCCATAGCTACATGTCTAGTTTGCTTATCCTGGGTTATGGATATTGTGCTACTATCATTATTTTATAAAAATGACAGATGTTTTAGAGATAGAGAAGGGGATTGGGGATCAAGGGCTAGAGAGGACTAAAAATGATTGCAGTATGTTATAAACATGTAGCAATTACCCAAAGAGAATGTAACTATTATGTACTGCACATGGACACTAATATATTTTTTTAAACTATAATTGCTTTTTAAATATCCCCTCACACTTTTTAACTGTCCAAGTCTGGATGATAAGTTATGTAAATATTGCATGATCTCTTACTTTTCCTTTAAAAAATCATTAGAGACAATTTTTTTTCTGGCTTTTGGTAAATTCACTGAATATGAGAAAGAGTAGAGTTTAGAGTTGAACTTGACAACTTTTCTTCTTTTAAAACTCTTTTAAAACATGTCTCTTTTTTCTGATTCTCAATTGTTTAATATTCAAAGGATCATAGAGCCTTTAAAGCACAGTTTCAGGTGTTATTTACATTGGATTACATTTATAGTTTCCAATGGGACCTTTTCTTTCTTCAAAGACTATCATTCTTATTGAACATCCCCCATGGAAGCTTCCTTGCTTAGGGAATTCAGTAAAATATATACATCATTTTCACCATCTGTAGGGGTGATAGCATTAATTAGGAAAGCAAGGAGTAGGAGAGGACGTTTTCAAAGCAGCGCCTCAGGTGAGAGGCCTCCTCCCCACTGCCGCTGCTCCTCACGCTTCTGCAACTCGTTTTCTGCTCATCACCTCAGCAAAGCTCCCCCGGAGAACACGGAATTCAAATCAGGTGAACAGATGCTCACAAATTACTGTCTGACATACTGCAGCAGTCATGGAGGGGAAGGTGGAAAAGAGACAAGACCAAGGAAGAAGCAGGCAAGTATTCCTAAAAACATTAATTTCTGTGCTTTCCATCGCTGCTTCTCATCTCGGCACGCCCTCCCCTCCTCTCTGCCCTAGTGCTACACATCATGATGTCATTTTCCCTGCAAACTCTCCATTTATGTATGCAGAGTTCTTTGCGCACAGCCAGACATGAGTGAGTCAGTGAAGGGCATTTGTTTTCAGATGCTAAAAGCCAATCTCTTTCCCCTTCCCTTCACAATCATAAATCTTATTCTCAGTGGCTTGGAACAAGGCCGTAAGTATCTAATCTTTGCTTTTAGTGGTGGGGGAGGGACATGTTTCAGAAATCAGAGACACTGCGTTCACCCTTTACAGAAATGTTTATGCAACAAGGCTAGTTTCCACTTTCTTCCACTTTGACTTTTTCTTTTTTCCTGTATCCAAGTCACAGGCTTTGTCTCAGGTTTGATTGGGACCATGTAGGTTCACTTCACCTGTATCCTAGACTTTAACCACTGTGTCCCAGTTTAACGCTAACCAAAAAGTGCCACCTTTACCCGCTTATTGCACCAGGAATTAAATTTTCACCTCGGAAATACTTGAGGCTATCTAAGCTAATGTGCCTAATAATAATGTACATTTGCATCAGGAATCGAACTCAGGACCTTGCACTGAGGCAGGGACTGACCTATCTCCCTGGCCCACTATTACTTCTTTTGAAAACAACTTTTCTTCACAGGAATCAGTCCTTCTTGGGTGAAAAAGATTGCAAAGATTGCATCGTGCACTGCCTTTAGGGATTTTGTCAATCTGAACTGTTCAGCCAAAGTTCACCAACCAATACTTTAATAAGTATAGTTTCTGGTATATTTTAATTTTTTTCTATTTTATTCTCCAGTTGATATTTTTAAATATGCCTGATTTTAATGAAGAATATAATAGTTTATAATATTTATTGCAAAACTTAAAGAAAATCATAAAAATTCAAGTGTTTACCTGTGTGCCATCATTCTTCATTAAACTATTTGAAGTGTCCGGAACTTGTTATTGCTATGTAGGTTATAGCCTGTCCGTTTTTGTCTCAAGAGAGCCATTCCTCATCTGCCTTATCTGCTTTCAGGAACCTTGATTGTATCCTTGGCCATGTGACCACGAGGTAAGGTCACTCTGGCTCATCTTGTCAAACTTGCCATTGCCCAGAGGTGCCACATCACACGATTTCCCTCATGCACTCTTAGCAATTCTACACAACAGGAGTGTTTTAAACTCAATAGGTAAGATCATGTTCTCTAAACTTGGTGGTCATTCCACCCAAATTCCCAGTATTGCAAAATTGTGGAATATAAAAAATAAACAGAAGAATAAGACAGTGGCCCACTTCATGTATTCTCTTTCAGTGTGCAAAATTCAATTCATAGTAAAGAAAGAAAAAAGTTGCTTTTACCATGTTGGGGCTGGGAGCAGAGGGAAAATCTGATCACAAAAGCTGCATTTGAGCTAGCCATCCTGAAAACATCTTTGTTTACCATTGTCGTGTTGCCATGGCAACGCCGGCTACTTCTGACATCATGTTGAGATGGCTGTGGCAAGCACTTCAGCACTGTTGTTCAAATGTTATTCTGATTCATGTCCCTTTTCTGTCTTCCGTATTCCTCAAGGGAAAACAAACTATAACTGGTAAAAGAGAGAAACCAGATTATAGGTTAGCTACATTTGGATCAATCCTATTATTTTTGTCATCAGTAGTGCAAAATTAATCATTTGGAGGTTGACATATACAGTTAAGACCCATGCCCTATGATTTCCCATGCCACCTCTTTCCCAAAAATCTCAAAGAAAAATATTACATTTTACATATTTTGGTAGAAGAAAATAAAATATTTTAAACTTTTTTCCTGAATCACCTCAGATATTTAGGGGATACTGTGATACATAGGCTTATTAATGTGGATTTTTTTTTCCACTCTTTTTCTGGCCTTGGAGCCCTGTGGCCATGGAAACGTAAGTATAAGAGAATGTAACCCTTAATATACAGCAGCGTCCATGTCCACACATTCCACAGGTTTCCCTTCTGTGAATTAAATCAACTGTAGTTTGAAAATATTAATTTGTGTCTGTCCTGAACAAGCACAGAATATTTTCTATTGAAATTAGTCTCTAAATAACATAGTATTTCAACTATTTCCTTCACATTTACATTGTATTTTGTATGATATGCAATCTAGAGATGATTAAAAGTTTATAGGAACACGTACACAGACTACATGTGCTATACCATTGCATAAAATCCAGCTCCTCCATAATAGAGGACACTTGATGTCCCTAATAAGGGCCATACACGGACACTGAGAGAGTGTCTATTGTCTTTCGCCGCTTTCTTATAATACTCCTAAGGAAGACTTCTTGCCCACCTCCATGAAAATCTCAGAAGGACTTCAATTTGCTGCCAGAGAGAAGTGTAGAGTTGTAGCAATGCCCACACCTAATACGTGGGACACAGACCTGGCGACGAACAGATGGAAATGCTGGTGGGCTGGGAGCAAGGCTCTGCAAACTCTAGATTCACTCCCATTCTCCACACAGTCTTTAACACTGTCAGATTGCTTTAGACCTTAGGCACTTTTCCAAGAAGGGAAATGTTCGTATTCCTACTTGACTATGTGAGGAAGAACTAGTTGGTGTGCAAGAGGTAGTTTTCACAGTAGATTGGCAAGCAAGTTGGCACTAGTAAGGAACTAGTGTACTTCAGAGGCTAGAGGGGAAGCAGATCAGTACTAACCACTCCCTGAGCACACAGGACGGCCCTCAGCTTGCTGAGGTAGCTGCGAGAGCATGCAGGGTGCTCAGCTTCACACAGGGCCTCAGCGAGAGCGCCTCAGGAGCGGCCTCCACACAAGGAGGGAGCATAGGTTCAAAGCTTCAGATGCAGAGCAGAGACAGGTTTAGAGATCTTTTGGTGCAGCCGGATGATTAGAGTCAATAAGGTATTTTATATTTCACAATAATTAAGAGTATATTTCATGTCTCACCATAAAAAGTTAGGTAATAAAGGAGGTAGATATGGTAAATAGGTAGATTTAATCATACCACACACGCACCACACTGTGCTTCCAAACTGTGCACAAGTATTTATGAATCAAAAATCATGTGTTTAGTAAGACAAGACCAGGTGGTTCCCAATGACATCAAAATTACATCAGATTATTATAAATAAAGAAGCCTGCTTAATTTTTTATAATGTTTATATAATTCTGATAGGTATCTCTAATAAAGACAGAATGAAAAGTGAAAAGTGACAAGGAGATTTAAATAAGAAATCAAGTTGGCCTGACAGGCATCTGAAACAGAAAATACTACTTCTGTGAGGCCTGCAGTGGCAGTTCCGGACTCTGTGGTTCCTTGGAGCACGAAGGCTCTGGGCGTGGGCTTTCTCTCTTCTGCACTAGAGTAAACTCCACTCACGGTCCCTCACCACTGTCTTCGCCTAGTGTGCCACACTCCTGTCACCCTCCTCTTCTCCACACACTTCTCACCCGAGAGCCGGCTTGCTTCCTCTTTCTGCGCATGGAAAGAAGTCACGGGAGCACTCAGCACAGGGACAGCTGCCGGAGCCTAAGCAGGGAGCCCATCGGAACTCGGTCACGCTGGCGCTGCAGTCTCAGCCTTAGTGCTTCCAGCACTTGGAGAAAATCAGTACCTATTTTTCAAACTAGCTGTCCTGTAGTACTTGGTGTGATAGATGAACAGATGCACACTCCGTGTTCTAATTTTGTCAGTCATTCTAATAATGGCCTCTGAATTTCCTTTCCTCAGTTCAGGGTCCAATACAAGAATATTTATTTTGGGGCTGGGGAGGTGGCTCAGTAGAATAACCGCTTCCCTGGCAAACACAAGGGCCTGTGTTCAATCCCTGGTTCCACCAAAAAAAAAAAAAAAAAATGTTTTATGTCTATGTCGTATCTCTAGTCTTTTGTCTAGACTTACCCCTGTCTTTCACCTTTATGACATTTAAAATTCTATAGTCTACAGGTCATTTGCTTCACAGAATGTGCCTTAATCGGGCTTATCTGCTGTGTGGACACAATTTAATTCAGGTCTCTTTTGCAGGACTGATGCCAGAATATTGGCTTGTACTTCTGTGCATTAAAACTGGAAGTGTTTGGCATTGGCAGTTCCAGTGTTTACTTTGATGTCTGTCAAGTTTCCCCACTATTTTCGTATTTATACTTAATAATTTGTTTGCGATATGTGATCCTTATGCATAAGTCACCCACATCAAATTTTTATTCAGCACACTTAGCATCCACTGAAGATTTTCTAAGGCCACCAGTTCTTCACCATCTATTGATTAGTATTTTATTGCTAAGAAAAACAGCTTTCCTATCTCTATTTGTCCATTTTGAAAATCTAACCAAGAAAAGGAGCATGAGATCTTGTTTTCATACAATGAACTTTAATAATAACTCATGGTTGTTTTATATTTTGCTGACCAAGTTATTCCCAAATCTGCCCAGTGGAATTTCCTTGTCTCCATGTCCTTTTGCCATGACTTTGTTATTCTTTTTTTTTTTTTTGCGGAACCAGGGATTGAACTCAGGTCCTAGTGCTTGCCAGGGAAGCGCTTATTCCACTGAGCCATTTCCCCAGCCCTGACTTTTTCATTCTTTAGACACTGTGTAAGTTAGCTTCCTGCAAGTATAACAAAACAACTGATATGGTTAATTTGTAAAGCGAAAAGTTGCATTGAGCTCACGGCTCTAGAGGTTACCATCTCTCACCGAGTGGTCCCCTGACTTCAGGACTCTGCTGAGCACAGCATATGTGAGGGCTTTTGCTCGCACAACTGGTTGGAGCGTACGGAGAAGCAAACCCCTCATCTCCTGAGCCAGGAAACAAAAGAAGAAGCAGAGAACAGGGTCCCAATTCTGTTTGAAAACACATCTGCAAGAGCCAAGCCCTTCCTCTGGGACACTACCCCTGATCACCAGTGTCTTCCCTGGGACCAAGTATTTACCATGGTGGTGGCTAATTAATTGTCCCTGTGTGTGAAAATCACCAGCTGAATTCAGTCAGCATGACTATGGGCATGGAAGTCCCACTTAAGGAGGACTATTGTCAGTACAAAAGGAGAACAGGACAGAAGGATTTCAGCTGATCTTTATAAGAGCTATGTTCTAGCTGTATGGTTGCTTACCTTTGTTTTTTATCATATAATCCATTTTTTTATTTTAAAGAGAATAAAATTTTTAAAAATAATAAAAATGATATAGTTTCAAAACAAGAGGATAGGAAATTAACAGTCGTTGTTATGTGACATATCCTTATCTTCAGAGTAGTTTTTCAGGATTAAACGGCCACTTTTCTTTAGAGGGACATTCTTCAATTCCCAGTAAAAAAGAAGAATAGAGGTACTCTCACTATTATCTCCCTTGTCTTTGCCATTGCCTTTCTTTCTTTCTTTCTTTCTTTCTTTCTTTCTTTCTTTCTTTCTTTCTTTCTTTC
>NDGM011140447.1:0-15413 GCA_002564305.1 Octomys mimax | reverse complement strand
CAAGATTGTTCAAGGGTCCTGAATAAACCGCTGAAAGAAGAAAAAAATAAAATAAAAATAAAACTGTTAAATCAAAAAAAATAAATAAATAAATTTTAAAAAATAAATAAATAAACCTGATGCTGCTCCATACCTGCAAAAGAAAAACCTATTGATGGTCCTTCAACTCCTGAATGGGTAAGCTATAGTACATTTATAACATGGAGTAGTACTCAACAATCAAAAGAGAGAAATCAATACTAATGGATGTTTGTACATTATGCTAAGTGAGAGAAGCTAGAATCCAAGGGTTACATATTTTAAGATTTTATTAATATGTCATTCTAGAGAGGACAATCTACAAGTTAAAAATAAAGATAGTAGTTGATAAGGGTTTATGGAGAGGGAATGACGGATTACACAGAGTTATGGGTGGAAGAGTTGGGGAGGGATGGAAACATGATAGATCTTCATTTGGGTGGTAACCAGGCAATTACCAAAACTCATATAAATGTGGGGCACAGTGCCACACACCTATAGTCCCAGGTACTCAGAAGGATCCCTTGAGCCCAGGACATTGACAGGAGCCTCAACAATCAGTAAGATATTGTTTCCAAATGAGCAAACATAATCAATTCATAAGGGCCAGTGAGATAGATCAGCAGAATAAGTGTCTGCCTAGTCAATCACAGGGATGGGAGTTTGATCCCTGGCACCATATGCTGTGCCAGCCCCAGTTCTAGGCGTGCTGAGCCAGCCACCAAGACTAGGCATTGTGGTTCATGCCTATAATCCCAGTGCTGGGGAGGCTGAAAACAAGAGGATCACTAAGAGTCTGAGGTATGTAGTGAGCCCCTGACTATATATAGAATTATATGCATAAAAGAATAAATTTTATTACCTATAAAGTATACCTCAATAAGTCTGACTTTCAAAACCTTTTTATTCACCCTTCAAAATAGAACAAAATAAACCCAGGCCTGGGATGTAATTCAGTGACAGAAAACTTGTCTAGCATGTAAGAGACTCTGATTTCCATCCCCAGCATTCCAAAACAAGACCAAAAAAAAAAACCAAACTTTCACTGATGGCAGTTAGGATTTACTGTATTATGTAGATATGATATAGTTAACAAGCCACATATATGATTATAAAAATATACAAATTGAAATACTTCCAATTTCAGGGAATTCTGAATAAAAAGTTTATTATAGTATTTTCCACCAAAAATGGCTTAAAGTCTCAGCAGAAATAATATAATACTATAAGTTTAACTATAAAAACGAAACTCTTATGACGTGCATGCAGACACATGCATACAACATATATACATATATGTATACATATATATGGTATGCTGAAGCATCTGTAACATTTATAAACTTTTGCCATTTAATTCATGCCAGGTGTCTAGCAAACCAATATTTTCTCTACCTTTCATTAATATTCTGATTATTGAGGTCTTTTTTAAAATTGCATTAATCCAGAGAGTTAGTATAAATGGTACATTCTTTATGATACAGCTACTATGCTTCAAGCACTGTACTAACCCTTTGTTGTTGAATTCAGTTTTGAACACAACCCTTTGAAATCCATGCAAGTATCATCACTTCATAGTTGAAGGGGCTGAAGTGACTTGCTCCAGTTCACATAGCCGGTTTATGGTGCAACCTGGATTCAAAACCAGCGCAGCCATTGCTTTGAGGTGATTGAATAATAAGTAACTTTGAGAGCTAACTGAGGGATGAAATAGGACTGAGTCTATTAAAGGTTTTCACTATAAATTTGGAACACCAGCATTCAACTTAATATATAGTCAAAAACCCCTTTCACTTGCTCAAAATATTTTATTTAAAGATCTTTTTTTAAAGTTTGACTGTCACAACTTCTTCCATTTTTCCCCATCTCAAATTGATTCCCTGCATTTCACAAGGTTTTAGAAAAGATCTTTAATCTTCCAGCATGCAGACTCAGTCAAGTATTTGAATACCATTTAATGATATTCTTGTAAAGGAAGAAGTCAGGACACTGATGCCAAGGAACTCTGGGAGGGTTCAGTGTTATACCTAGCAGTAAATTGCAGGCAAACACTTAAGAAAATGCAGGTAAGCACAAGACTGTCCACCACGTTCCACGCTTTTCATAGACAATGACCAGTTGCAGCACACATGTGACAGAATGAAGTGCACCATGCTACATTAGATTATTTCTTTATTCTCTCAAATAAGTAAAATATTAAAAACAACAGGAGTGCAGTGCACACCAGTAATCTCAGCTACTCAGAAGACTGAAGCAGGAGGATCACAAATATAAGGTCAGCTTAGGCAATTTAGTGAAAACTTGTCTCAAAATGAAGAAGGGCTGGGGATATAACTCAGCAATCCCAGGTTTAATCCTCCATTTTTCATGTGCTAAGAACTCATTATACATGGACAGAGCCATAGCTCAGTCCATTTTTTAAGTTATCCAATGAGTTTCTTTCTTTTCCTTTTTTTGTGCAGTGCTAGGGATAAAATCTAGGACCTTGGACATGCCAAGCAAGTGTTCTGCTTCTGCACTCCACCCCTAGCCCTAGTTAGTGCTAATCTTTACATCTCCTTTTATCAACAGCCTTTCAATTTCAAGCCCAATTCTCCTTTCCAAAGGTTAAAAGACCTGTGGCTGTAACAGAAGTTGGTCAGATTTGGGCTTTGTGGAACAAGTGATAGAACTCAAGGCCAGGAGCATATCAGACACCAGCCCTATCAAGCAGTCTTTTAATGATTTCTGTGTGTGTGTGTGTGTGTGTGTGTGTGTGTGTGTGTATGTGGTTCTTTGAGACAGGGACTCACTTTGCACTGAAGGCTGACCTTGAGCTCACTATGGAGCCGAGGCTGCCCTTAAACTCACAGTGATCCTCTTGCCTCAGCCTCCTGAGTGCTGAGATTACAGGGATGCACCATTATGCCCAGCTTCCAATACTCTTAAATGATAAAAATCCTTCCACAGTTTCCATGGTGAAGGGACTTCTAGCTCATCAGGAATCTTTGTGTGCTTTTATTTTTCAGGATATTTCTAAAATCCCCAGAATTTTAAAAGTACATCAAGTTTCCAAACTTTGTTATTAAAGGAGTGAATATTTTCCCACATTTAATCACAGTATGTATTTAATCTGACAAATGCCTGTTTGAAATGTGTCAGAATGGCTTACCACAATAGATAGTAGCACAAAGCCTGTCTGATGCTGGCTTTTCATATTCTTTTGGCATACAAACCCCAAAATTATTCAACAAAATGTTGATGCAAGATGGACCAGAGCTAACTGCTCCTCTCGAGGTGAACTGCTAAGGCAAAGGCAAGTGAACGACCTGAATGAATTTCTTGGAAATAGAACAGAAGTGTGACGTCTGTTTGCATATACTCTATGGCTTTTTCATGTGGGTCTGTAGAGACAGTTTCATTTCCAGGGGCAGTATGTGAAGCTGCTGAAACTCTGAGATAAGAAAACAACCAAATTCATATTATGTTTGGAAACTTTCTAATTTTAGGGTTTTGATTATGCCTTTAACACTCCTTTGTATTGATGTTTGCTTGGCTTCTCCAATTGGTTGCTTCCACCTCCCACCACCACCATAGGAAACGAAACTTTAAAAGCCAGCTAGCCAGAACGTGCCACCCATGGGAAGCTTTAACTGCCTGACAAAAGTTCTCAGACTCAGCCTATCCTCCTACTGCTGGCAGAATGACCGCCTCTTCAGAGAGGGACGGATACATTTATGTGTGGGCCTGTTTGTGAGTATGTATCTATAAGTAGTGTGGGTTTGTGAGTGTGTATAGGTTACAAGTGTGTGTTTGGGTCAGGAGACAGCCAGTTTCTCCACGGAGCAACCAACCACCTGATGTACTCAGGAAATCCACTTAGGTTGGTTCAATACTAAATTATTATTATTGGTGCTTTCAACACTTTGTCTTTTAAAGGGTCTAATGCTCGTATTCATTTCCTTTAGACTATTTTCTTACGTTAAAACTCCCTCTGGTAGCCAGATGTCATATTCTATTCTTTTTAAATCTTGTTAGGTGGACTTGTTCTCGTCCCCACAACACTGTCTTCCTTGGGTGTTTGCGGGAGGGCCAGATACTCAGAGAAGTTCCAACGGATGAGGAAATTAGATTGGTTTCTCACAAAATATTTAGCTTACCAAGCACATAAACAAAATACAGTTTTGAAATCTATATACTGCATACACGAAATACATTTTAAAATTAAACAATAAAGAAAAAAATATTAGGAATATGAAAGATGATTTTCCTAATTTTTCTTTTATGGCAGCACATTCTATTTAAATGGAAAACAAAATTCTAAAAACGTAGTTTCTTTAGAGCATAGAGAGACCAACTATGTAATTACTGGCCGAGAAAGATTTTAAATAATTGCTTTAAGTGACTCTATGGACACCCTTTGGTTTTGCTGATAGCTACTAGTGATTTATGGTTTCAAATCTCAAAAACTCTAAGCTCATTTATTCTGTAACTATAATTCCTTGCTTGCCACAATTTGGAGCCTATAAATTTTATTCTTTCAATAGGAGATAAAAATAATCATTTCCATCATCAACAACACATTTTCACATGGGCCTCCAAGGGCTAGAAATTAGTAGTCTCTTCCTTTTTTGGATTTCTATGGAATTTATTGTTTTTAAAGACCATTCGACATTTCAGACTGTTAATGACTGATACTTCAGTATTTTCATGTACGCACGTTTTAGCTAGCAATTAGGTAATAAACTCCCGAGATAATAGGGATATTTCCTGACCAAAGTGTCACAGCAGGGTACCACTGAAATGAGATCTACTCACCCAGTGCTTGGGGTGAGCTGCCAGCCTCATGGGCACACCCGCATTAGTGGGGTGAGAGGAGAGTCCCACAATATCTACCAGGATTGGCCCTGAGTCAACACCTTCCCCCGGGGGCTGATAAAGGGTTGCTTTTCCTGAGCCTGCGGCAAGGAGAAAAGAAGGGATTCCGTAGGAATTGGCCAAACTTGTCAGGAATTGCTGCACTTAGGGCTGCAGAGCAAATGACAAGGGTTACAGTCAGATCTGTGGTTGAGGGCTTCACCAGCGAGAGGACAAATTGCTCAAACAGTGAGATCTACAGCAGAGAAGAAAAAATGGACAACTACAACAGGGAAGAACTGGTTAGCATAATTTCTAGCACTATTTCTGCACAAAATGGAATATACAAAAAAATCCACATTCATGCCTAAAATAAACACTAACACTATGATCAGCTGTGAGACCTGTATGGTTTAATTGTGCTATGCTGTTCTAAAATGCCTGTGTCAGAAACTTATTTGTTTCTGTCAATTATTTTATTTCTCATGTGCAGAAGACATCAATTATTTTATTTCCCATGTGTAGAAGATATAAGCAACAGACAGAATAAGGAAAAGACTCCCGCTGTAACTTTGACAATTATAATTTGATCAGCCTCAGAACATAAATTGATTCATAATATAGACTCAGTTGATTTGTTTCAGTACATTCTTGTCTATTTTTAAATGTAGATCATTTGATTTCTTTATTATGCATTTTCCTCGGGGTTTACATGGGCCCTTGCATATAAACCATACTGAACAAGTATGTTGAATAAATAAATAAATGAGTGAATGAATTAGAAAACTGTGGACAGCAGGAAATACAATTCTCATTTGTAAGAGAGAAAAGCAACATGTTTTCCTCACTTATCAGGAGGCTGGCAGCTGCGATACCTACAACAAAAGGTAGGTTAACAAGAGAAATGCAGATGATGGAATGTAAGTTTTGAGACAAAAGCCCTTAGAAATGAAGACTCAAAGAAACAGGGAGGTGGGTATGGTGGTGCGTGCCTCTGATTCCAACACTGGGAGGAGAAAGGCAAGAGAATCACCACAAATTCAAGGCCAGCCTGAACTGCATAGCTATTCTCAAAAAAGAAGAACAAGGGCTGGCGAGATAGCTCGGTGGATTAAGTGATTGCTTGGCGTAACGCAAGGTCCAAAATTCAACCCCAGATACCACAAAATCAAACCAGAACAACAAAAACTAAAAATAGTATTTGGGGGTTGGGGAGATAGCTCAGTGGAATAAGTGCCTGCCTGGAAAGCACAGGGTCCTGAGTTCAATCCCCAGTACTGCAAAAAAAGAAAAAAAGAAAAAGAAGAACAAAAGGAAGGAAGGAAGGAAGGAAGGAAGGAAAGAAAGAAAAAGAAAGAAGGGGGCAACCCATGTATTTTTGTGCTTAGGTTTGATGCATCAAGGATGATCATGCAGAAGGGTGACTGACTACAAGGGTATGGTCCAATGGTAATAAACTGGGGCCAACCCGACAAGGTTTACATGCTCAAAAGACAGAGACAAGGGCATTCCTTTCCTTAGGGACAGGCAAGACACTACTAGTATGAAGGTCTTGCAACCTGCTTCATAGGAAAGTCAGCTAGGTTTTTGGTGTGCTTCAGGGGAGATAGGATCGATAGAAAGAGATCCACCTGCAACTGCAGTTTTCTCAAACACCAAGGTGCCATACTTTAGAGTAAGGTGCCCAGTATCTCATCATGTGCCATCCTAGTGCTGACTTTGTGCTCCAGGGGATATTTAATATTCTTTGTGCATCACTTTAATGCAATGGAAGATATATCAAGCATCAGGGAAAGTGTGAGAGTGTACAAGCTAGATTGGAGCCAATCTAAATTTGGGCTCCATATTTATAGCAGCGCAGTTCACTATAGCTGCAGCTGAGAAGCTGTCCATATGTCCAACAACACAGAAATGAGAAAGAATATGTGGTGTTTATACACAATGGAGTACTACTCAGCCATAAAGAAGGATAAAATTGAAAGCTTTGTAGGAAAGTGGTTGCACCTTCAGTCCGTTATGCTATGTGAAAGAAATCAGACTCGGAAGGTTAACACTGCATGCTTTCGCTTATATGAGAAGCACAAAGTATAAGTAATTTGAAGAGCAAAATAAAACATAGATGATAGTAAACAGGGAGGTAAGAGCCGGCCAAATAGCTCAGCGGATTAAAGCACTTGCAAGCAGGCACAGGGGCCGAGGGTTCGATTCCTGGGCCTGCTGTGCTGGTTGCGCCCCCAGGGTGTACTGAGACAGCAATTGAAACTGGGCGTGGTGGCACGCATCTGTAATCCCAGCTCTTGGAAGGCTGTAAACATGAAAATCACTACAAGTCCAATCTAGCAGTGAAACCCTGAACACCCTGTAGATCTTTTGCTAAAATACAGAAAAAGAAGCAGGGAGGTAGAACTTTTGGAATTTTAGGAAGGGGATGTGAGGGTAGACAGTGAGCAGTGAAGGAGAAATAAAAAGAATTAGGATGTTGGGCCAGCAAGATAGCTCAGCCGATTAAAGCGCCTGCTTAGGCAAGCTTAGGCAAGCACAGGGACTGTGGTTTGATCCCAGCACCACACGACATTCCAGCCCCGCCCCCAGGGCAGACTGAGCTGGCCACACACAAAGAAAAAATTAGGAAGTGATATATATATTTTTGTGAACTGTGCTGCTATAAACCCAGGGCACAACTTTATAATATATCTACATAGATAAAGAGATAGATAGGTAGATAGATAGATAGATAGATAGATAGATAGATAGATAGATAGACTCTCACTCCCTACAATGAATTTGCCCAGTATGTGTAGCATGCAAATACTAACAAAAATAAAGTTGAATCATCATCAGATATTTTCTTCCACTTCTAAAAGAGAAGTGATTGAAAAGCCTATATCACACAAAATTCTTTTTAATAGAGAAAAAATTTCCATCTGACTTCAAGCAGTCTTAAAAGAAAAATTATTTTCCACTTATTGTGTTAGATAAACAAAAGTAGGAGCATGATGGTAAGATAAGTCTAATGGAGTAATCATTGATACTCAGCATATCCACAAAATAGATTCTCAGAGAGAGAGAGAGAGAGAGAGAGAGAGAGAGATCACATAAGCATGTTTGTTGTGCTCTGCACATCTGCCAGATGCCAGAAAAAGGGAGTAAAGGAGAAAAGAGACTAAGGGAATTTCAGCAGGGGAGATGAGCAAGAAAATAATACTCTCAAGTAATTTTACTGAAAAACATCAATTACCCAGGAGGGAAAAGGGCAAGCACCTCATGAAGTCTTCAGGCCATTTTATAGAACAGGGAAAAGTAATTGAAACTGTACATACAGTTGTGTGAATTCTCAAAAGAATAAACGGTGCAACATTTTTCTTTGAGCATAGCTAGGAAGCTGCATATTTCCTTGAAAATGACATTAAAGAGAAAAATAAGATGCCTCATAACCATGTGCACATAAGAATACATTTGTCTTTGTTGTTTTACTCTCATTGCTGAGACATATACCTTACACCCAACATGAAAAAGAGAAAGATTTATTTAGCTCACAGCTTGTTAAAGTTTTAGTCCACGATAATCTGACTTCAAAGCAGGGTGGCTTGGCAAAGAGGAGTCGCAGAAGAGAACCAGTTCATGGAAAGTGGAAGACAGCAAAAGCAAGCAAGGACCCTTAACAGACTCTTTCTGCCCCTGTTATCTTATCCAAGCTGCTTAGGGCAGGTAGCGCTCACACCCTTAGTCCTACTGTCCTCAAGCCTAACATTGCCCCATGAATCAATTCCAGCATCACACACCCTAGATCTAGCCACCTTCACAAAACCCCACCTATGACTGCATGAGGTCTTGGGAGGACATCTAAACACAAGCCACAACAATATTCACTCCCAATACAGCAGCAAATTGGAAACTGAGGTGCTGTGTATGGTGTGGAAAAGGACAACAGATATGACATGACAAGAAAGTAAAGATATTCTTTCGTTTTAGCCACATATAGAAGATGTATCTTGGGACTTCTAGTCAAAGTCCACATAGTAATTTATATAGGGAATTGAAAATCTAGCTTCTAGAAGTGAGTAGCAGAAGGATGTGTCAGGGATGTCATCGGTCAGCCACGGGGGCAATTCATTTGATACACTTGGCAAACTTTCTCTGTGCATGAGATGAAGATAAGGAAAGGTCCCACAGGAGGTGACAAAAATAAACTGAACAAGGGCTGGGAAAATAGCTCAGTAGAATAAGCACATGCCTGGCAAGCGCAGGGTCCTGAGTTTAATCCCTGGTACCACCAAAAATTAATTAATTCAATGATATCAACAAAAGACTTAGGGCTTCACATGCAATGAATCATAGGAAGCACAGCTGAAGAGTGCGGTAGTAACGAAGCAAGGTTCCACAGGCAGACCTCCCAAATTCGAATTGCGGGTCTACCATTCACTAGAGGGCACATTGCTTAAACCCTGAGACTCAGTGTATTTATGCTTTAAATGAGAGATTAAGCAGAAACTGTAACTGTGCTGATGAAAAGTGCCATTTTAGCTGTCAACTAAAAATCAAATGAACAATTAAGTGCAGGACTTTTTACAAAGCATGAAACTATCCCAAAATGATAATCACAAACACAAACACTTTGGGAATAAGTTTCTTCTTCCCCTGAATGAAGCCTTACCTAGCCATATTGAAAAATAACTCCTTTACAATTCCCACTCCATCTTTTTAACCCCATGTACTTTTGTTCCTGCCTTTCACCTCAGTTTGTCTTACCAAAACTGTCAGTTTTCACTAGGGTTTCTTTTCACCAGCTTTTTCCTTCCATCTATGTCTCTCAAGGCCAAAAGAGCCTTTCAAAGCATTGTTCCTGTTATTCACCTATTTAGGGAGCCAGCATGCATCCATTCTTACAGTCACCATTTATTGAACTCTTGCTACTTGCAGGTCATGTGTTAAGCCCTAAGGAGATGGAAATCCAACTTCCCCATTTTCAAGGCATTCCCAAGATGGTTATGGTTAAGATTATGGTTAAGATTTTGGCAAGAATCTCATCATCATGAGGAAAGTAATTTGTTTCAAAACAACAGTATGACCACCACGTCACTAAGAAATGAGCTATAAATGAAGCATGGGGAGTGAGAAAAGAGAACTTCAAGAAAGATTGCAAAGCTAAAGAATTTCTTCTAATACAAATCTAAGAAATATCTGTTTATGATCCACTGCAGATATTGATGTATGAGAGTTGTGCAATGGAGAATGGCTAACAAAAATGTTTTAAAATAATCTCTTCCCCAATTTTATGATGCTGAAATTCCTTAAGCAAAATGAAGACACATTGAAGGCTGATTTGGAACACTATCAGTAACTCATTAAACAATTTTTAGCTTTTCAGATCACGGAATGGTGTAGCAGAGTATTTATACTCAAGCTGAAAAGTCCTCATGAAAAGATAAAGTAACTTATTTTAAAATAATATATTCCCAGACATATATGATATAGCACTTTGAAAGACCAAGGCAAGAGGATCTCAAGTTTAAGCAAAATGTTTGGGTTCCATCCCTAGCAGCACAAAAAAACAAAATAAATAAAATAAAATCATACATACCTTAGCGTAGTTGAAAGACTTTATTTTTTTTTTGAAGAATGCAATGTTTTTATTCACCAATAAACTAAAAGCCCATTTCTGTGTGTTTCTTTCTCACATATACTTCATTTGTTTTAGGAAGAAGCAAAGCCCTATAAGTGGCAACCACCTATCCTCAGACTCTGATCCATCTTCATCTTGACTAATCTGGAAGTATCGGAGTTCGTAAGTCTCTTTGACAGATGCAACCACGCCAAGCCAATCACGAAGATTATTCTCTTTAAGATACTTCTTGGTAAGATATTTCAAATACCTTTTGGAAAATGTTTCTTGGAAACAACTGTGGTCTTATTCTTGAACCGTTCAATGTGAACAACATTCCCAAGGTTTCCAGTTTTTCCATTGACTTTAACCTTCTCCCTCAGAAACTGTTCAAAATTTCCAGAATCAAAAATTCCATCTTCTACTGGATGGGTAAGGTCCAAGTTAAACTTCCAGGTTGACCTCTTAGGCTTCTTGTCTTTCGGTGCCATCTTGACAGCAGGGGGATGATCAGAGAGCGAAAGACTTTAAATAGTATTATTCTTAAAGAGTCAAGCATGGGAAGAGGTACTGGAACACTAAATGAAAGGGCAAATATCTAAAAAGAAAATTATGGTACTATTGCCAGGTGTGGGGGTGCCCATCTATAATTCTAGCCCTCAGGAGACTGAGGCAGAAGGATGATGAATTTTAGAACAGCCTGAACTACACAGTGAGTATATAGACTCTATCTTTAAAAGAAAGCAAAAAACAACTAGCCCAATAAAACTGTGGTATCTATCAAGGCCCTTTTAGGGTGACAATTCCTTCTAGAAAAGTAACCTAATATTCCAGACCTGCTTTGTATTGTAAGTATATAACTTCACTTTTACTTTATGGTTGTTTACTTATATGTTCTCAAGACTTATGAATAAATCCAAATCATGATACAAACAGAGCTTCTATTCTTCTTAAAATAAAACACTTCCAGAGAATAGGTGAGTAGCTAGCTCAACTAGATATTCAAGCACTGCCCAGTGCCTGAAACATACAGGAATATTTGATTCTTGGCAATGAAACTAGGTGTGTGTGTGTGTGTGTGTGTGTGACTAGAGATTGAAGCTAGGACTTTTGACACATGGCAGGCAAATGCTGTACCACTGAGGTATATCCACAGCCCTTTTTTAAATTTTTATTTTGAAATAAGATCTTACTCAATTGTCCACGTTGTCCTTAAATCTACAATCTTCCTGACTCAGTGTCCTGAGTAACTGGGCTTATGAGAACGTGTTACCATACTTGAATGAATGTAGAATTTTGACTGGGATGTGCAAAAGCTGCGGCACAAGAAAACAACCAAGTGTGTTAGCTACACTAGAATTCTGCTGTATTAAATATTCCTGGAGTTAAGTGAATCATTGGCATTGGTTGGGTCTTAGACATGTTTTGTATGTATCATTTTATAGGGCTTTTTTTGGAAAGCCTACTTTTAACGAAAAAATCCTAAGATTAAAAGGAATACACACCCAATCAAATATTGAAAGCTGACATATTTCCCATTATATTGCTTGAAACATACAATAAGATAATTTCACAATGTCTTTGGTTTCATATTCCTGAACTGTGTTACTTTATAGCTTTAGCATTGCTGTCTGACATCTTGCCAGGCCTGCAATGGTAGCCACTGCTCTCCAGGCTCCATGATGCCACCCAAAGATGACAGGAAGAAGAAAGATGCTGGAAAGGCTGCCAAGGGAGACAAAGATCCAGTGAACAAGTCTGGGGACAAGGCCAAAGAGAAGTGGTCCAAAGGCAAAGTTCGGGACAAGCTCAGCAACCTGGTTCTGTTTGATAAAGCTACTTACAACAAACTCTGTAAGGAAGTTCCCAACTATAAACTGATAATGCTTGCTGTGGTATGGTCTCTGAGAGACTGAAGATCTATGGGTCACTGGCCAGAGCAGTCCTTCAGGAGCTCCTTAGTAAAGGGCTTATCAAGCTGGTCTCAAAGCACAGACCTCAAGTTACTTATACCAGAAATACTAAGGGTAGAGATTCCCCCAACGCTGGTGAAGATGCACGATGAATAGGTTCAACCAGGTGTACATTTGAAAAAAATAAAATTTTATTATTAAATGAAAAAAAGAATTTTGTAGCTTTAAGTCTACTTAAAGTACATAGCAGCTGCCCAAACTTAATTATAGTGGTGTTTCTTAAACCCAGTGAGGGTTCCTATATAGTCAGTTCTCCAGGGATAAAATTTGAAACATGTACAGTTGCTATAGTCTAAAACTTTTCACATAAAATCTAAGCTTCAGGAGACTTTTGTGCGTATGTGTGTGTTAAATTTCTTTAAAATTACTGCTTATAATTTTAGAATAATGGGCCTTAAAAGATAAAAATTTTATGGTCTGGGAATGTGGCTCAGTGGTAGTGCACTTTCTTAAAATTCCTTTTTTAAACTACCAATTTATGAAAGGGTAAAGAAAGAGAGAAAGAGTTTACATTGGCATAAAATATTACATATTCACATTCCTATGCTATTCATTTCTCCATTAATATTTAGTGAGTTGATCATTATTCACTACTACAATATAAACTGGAAACTTTGCATAACAGCAATTTTAATCATTAGAAAAATTTGAAATATGAAGTTAGAGTGCAAAAAGCCCTAACGTCTTAAACTTACAGATTCATATGTACAATCATTTTAAAGGATGCCAAACAACAATACATTATAATGTGTTATAGTGCATTACAATGTCTGGTGGTATAACTATCAGTCAGAAATCTACAGAACAATTCAAAGTACTCCCAAAGAAACAAGGTAACTAAGTGGGTCATTGGTTCTGTGGCTTTGTAACTTGGAATTTTTTCATCCAGCATTTCTGATAGTTCTTTCTTCTTTCAATAACCATTTACAATAATTATGATTGACCTTCCCATTCCTGACATGCTAGAGAATTTACATAGTTTTCTGGCTTCATCTCCTGGTTGGGTTGAGAGATTCTGGGATCCTGAACAAAAGCAGGGAGGAGTCCCTAGAGACAGACAGAGAGGTTAGTCATATTCCTGAACATGAATAAAGGGTCAAATCTAGAGCAAACCATGGTAGTTCATCTTCTCAACTTGATGAGATTAAGAGAAGCCTAGAGAGGCAGTTGGATTGTGAGGGCACTAACCACATTGATAGATTAACTCAATGATGTGTTCAGAGATGAATAGGATTGTAGGTAGTTAAGTCAGAGGGAGTGAGCAACTGAAGGCATGCCCCTGAAGGGTGGATCTTATCTCCGCCTCTTTGCCCTTCTCTGCTTTCCAGTCACCCAATGATGAGCAGCTCTGCTCTTCCACAGGCTTGCCGCCATGATGACTCTGCCTTATCACAAGCCACAAGTAATATAGCCAAGTGATCATGGACTGAACTCTCTAAAACCGGGAGCCAAAACAAACTTTTCCTCCTGTACAATGTTCCCTCCCCAGGTATTTTGTAACTGACCAAAAAACAGACTAGTAATCAACCATTAAAAAGAGAGAAATTGGTGTTGGGGAGATGGCTCAGTGCAATAAATGCTTGCCTGGAAAGCACAGGGGCCTGAGTTCAATTCCCAGTTCCATAACAAAAGGGAGAGAGGGAGAGAAGGAGAGAGGCAGAGGGAGAGAAATGAATGGCTGCAGGTAAGTTTTTTCAGTTATACTGTGCAGTCTCACCAATACTTTGCTGGGAGCATCTATCCTTGATTCTAGGATCACTACATGGGAGGAAATAATAGAAACAGCACCATTCAGAAGATCAATGGAGACATCTGGGTAGCACTCCCATGCAGCTGCCAACAGGAGCAGATAGCCACAGCAATAAGCACACATGCACTTCACCTCAGCCTCATGGGTGAACTGTTCAAAACCCAGGGAAAAAGCAATCCCTAGGGTAGAAGTATAGGGAAGTTTCCTGGGGGTTAGAAGTACTTGAGCAAGGGAGGTACAGCACATAGAAAAAATCAGATTATAAACCTGGAGGCCCTTCTTTATATAAATATCCCCTCTCATACGCACACTCATTCATGGTTAATAGATGGTGGAAAACAGGTTCTTTTTTTAAAAAATGCAACTAACCTCTCTTTCCAACTTGAAATCTATATTATTTAGGTATGCCTCAAGCAAGTAGCATGATGATTACAGAAGTTACAAGAACATTACTGCTTAGTCCATGGCTGTACATCTTTGTATATGTTTGGTTTCAGAAGCTAAGTGGGACTGAGGCTGTTTAATACTTGAATGGGGCCGGTGACATAGCTCAGTGGCACAAGTGCCTGGCTGGCAAGTGTAAGGTGATGAATTCGATTCCAACTACCCCTTCCCCAAACAATATTTGGATGGAAATATGTAGCAAACATAAAGTAGTACCTCTTGTCTCATTAAATATTTTTGCTTTGAAAAAGTTAGTTATTTTTACTGAAAACAAGTTATTTTATAAATATGTGATGGGCTTATAATGCAAGCAAAACCAAACAATATTTAAATTTTTTCTGTTTTATTTCTACCATGAAGAATATCAATATATACAACCAAAATAAACCATCAGGCTTCTGGGATTTTGATTAAGGGTGCAAAGTGATCCTGAGGCCAAAATATTTTAAAACAGTTGTATTGTATTGAGTTTTTTCCCATGCTAGATGATGGATATTTTTTAACACTTTGGTATTAGAAGAAAAAAAAAAAACTTTTCTTTCCTATTTATTTTATTGTTTTTTTTGGGGGGGAGTTGGATGCAGGTTCTCACTATGTAGTTCAGGCTGGCCTTGAACTCATTATATAGCGTAGGCTGGGCTAAATCTTACAGTAATCCTCCTGCCACATCCTCCCAAGCACTCAGAATACAGGTATGTGCTACTCCTCAGCTGGCACCACATTATTATTTTTTTTTAATTTTATTTATTTATTTATTTGTGTGTGTGTGTGTGTGTGTGTGTGTGGCCAG
>NDGM011140394.1:0-10617 GCA_002564305.1 Octomys mimax | reverse complement strand
GTCGAGTTGGGAGGTCTTGGATGCGAGGTCCAGATCTCGCTGGAAAAGGAGGACTTAAGAGGGGATAGCCCAGGATGTGAGGCTTGTAGGGTACGGCTCCGCTCCCCATTTTACCCCGCCCTTATCCTAAACCCCAGTGTCCCGGGATCACCCACCGCCGGCCGGCCGGCCAGCTCCTGGTCCTTCTCCACCCCACCCCGCCCCACCCCACCCCACCCTCATTCCCGGGAGACCGGAAAACCCGGGATGGAGTACAGACTCGAGTTTGAGTAGAGAAGAGCAGCACCTTTTCCTCTACTCCTTTCTTGTGGATGGTAACTTTTTCATTCCCTACTGTCCTTTTCCTGTTCCCTTAAAACAGAGACTAAAAGGGTCAGGTGGGCCAAGAACTAAACCACCCCAGAATGATATCAGTTTCCATGCTTTCTACCGATAGTCCCAGAGGCTCCCCTCCGAAACCACACACTTTTTAAATTTTTTTTCTTATTTTTGGGGTCTGAAAGAAGAGAGGACAGATAAATCCTTTCGGCTCCCTCCCGGCCCCACCAGCCTCAGTCTGGACTGTGGTGAGGGCTCCCTCTGCTGAAAATGGAAGAGATTGCAGATGGGCTTTTCCTAGGCTGGGGCGAGAAGGAACAGGAGGAGCTCACACTGAGCGGCCAGGGCGCCAAGTCAGACCCTTCGTTAAGGTTGCCCAGCACACTCTTCCTCGTAGCCAGTCCATGGTCAGTGCAAGAAGCAGAAGGCCCATGGCACCCGAATTGCCTGAAATCACTACTGCCTCATGAGGCCTGTTCACATATCTTTACACACATGTGCACACACACCCTCACACACAGACCAGCTAGGCAAAGCTCCTCCCAGGTCCTAGAAAGCCCTCCCAAGTCTGGCTGAACGTGGCGTCCTGTTCCTGTAGTCCTAGCACTCAGGATGAGGCAGGAGGAGCACAAGTTCAAGCCCAACCTGGACAACTTAGTGAAACTGTATCTTAATTTTTTTTTTTAAACTGTGTGTGAGCACAAAGCTGAGGATACAGTCCATTATGAAGGTCCTGGGTTCAATTCTCGGTACCAAACAGAACAAAAGACCCAAGACTGCTTCTACCTCTTTGAGGTGTTTGCTCTTTCTCTGATGGAGTGGTGGTCTTTGCAACTTGACTGCCACAACTGATGTCCTAGAGAGGCTGGTGGCACAGGGGACACAATGGCCAGGATTCTGTACCTTAGATTGGCACCTGGTCTTCCCTATTTCCCTCCATCTTTCTGACTTGTAGACTTGCTGTCCCCTCCTGCAGTATCCACATACACTCCTCTGAGAAGCCATGTTCAACTCCATGACCCCACCACCAGTCAGTAGCTATGGAGAGCCGTGCTGTCTCCGACCCCTCCCCAGTCAAGGGACCCCTGGCATGGGGACAGAAGGTCAGTAATATATTTATCAATCCCTGGGTTTTGAGGATTTGGCAGTTCTCTCGTGCAACTCCATTCCTACCCAAGCTGGTTCCCATCTAGAAGAGGATTTGAGGTCTCACATCATACAGCCTTGGGCTTTGGGATCAGGTTCACACCTGAGGTTTCAAGGTGAGGCCTAGGTCTCCTCCCTTCCATCCCCCAGCCATCTCTCTTTTCTAGGACTGTCTGGTCTGCCCTTCTGCCATCAGGCCAACCTCATGTCCAGCCCCCACAGTTATGGGCCAGCCAGAGAAACCAACAGCTGCACTGAGGGTGAGGCCTCAAGCGACTCCTCTTTCATCTCTGCCCCTCAGGGATTCGTTCTGAAGAAGAAAGTGGGAGGGAAGGGATTTAACTTGGAAGAGGGAAGGCTCAGGGATGTAAGAGGCAGAGAATAATGTAGAGGCCACAGATGAGATCAGTAGGGCAAGGCATAGTCAAGTATCATTTGTTGCTAGAGTCCAGACCCATAGGATGGGTGCACAGTGACATGATCCTTTATTGTATCTCCTGTGTGTTCTGCTCCAGGGCCACTCTTTCCTCCTCCCCGGAGTGCAGTCAAGCTGACCAAGAAGCGCGCACTTTCCATCTCACCTCTGTCAGATGCTAGCCTGGACCTGCAGACAGTCATCCGCACCTCGCCCAGCTCCCTTGTGGCCTTCATCAACTCCCGCTGCACATCACCAGGAGGCTCCTATGGCCATCTCTCCATTGGCACCATGAGGTGCAGGCAGCCCTAGCTTAGAAGCCCCTAAACTCCCTACTGAAGCCTATTAAAAGCCTTAAGGCTGCCAAAGCCCCCATCCAGTTTGCCTCCTTATCACTTCAAAGGCACTGACACTCTCCTCAGACCTTCCCTGGGACTGCCTCAGCCAAGCCAAGACATATCAAGTCTTCCAGAAGCTCCCCAGAGAGTCCAAGGATTCCTGACACTTTCTCATAGGTTTCACTAATTGTCACCTTTCTCCTCAGCCCATCTCTGGGATTCCCACCCCAGATGAATCACCAGAAAGGGACCTCACCTTCTTTTGGGGTCCAGCCCTGTGGTCCTCATGACTCCACCCGGGTTGGGATGATGCCACACCCTCAGTCCCGGGGACCCCTCCCAACTTGCCAGGTGAGAGTCCCTATTTTGCTATCTGATTTCCTCCAGCTCAGCCTAGATGGCTGTGGACTTTGCAGGAGAAAGGGCTAGGGAGTTCAGGAGACACAGAAGTTTTCAGTCCCAGGAAACTAGAGGGATGGGTGCTGGGGGTTTGCTCCTTGGGACTGACTCAGACTCTTCCTGATGAGAGCTCATCTATCGCCCAGTTCATCTACTGGTACGGGTTGAGAAGGAAGTTCCTTCCACAACCAGGGTGGGGCACTAGGGACAGAAAGACCTGGCTGGGTTCCGCTTCTGCCTCCTTCACATTTTCACCTCTTCCCTGGGGAAGCTGAAGTCAGAATTGGACTTGCTGGTTGGCAAGTGCCAGGAAGAACCCTTGGAAGGGGATATGTCCAGCCCCAACTCGACAGGCACACAGGTAAGGGAACGGGTGGCAGCCTTACTTCGGGGACCTGGGAAGCATAAAAACGGTGATCCTAAAATTGCCTCTCCTGCTCTAGGATCCCCTGTTGGGGATGCTGGATGGGCGGGAGGACCTGGAGAGGGAGGAGAAGCCTGAGCCTGAGTCTGTATATGAGACTGACTGCCGCTGGGATGGCTGCAGCCAAGAATTTGACTCCCAAGAGCAGCTGGTGCACGTAAGCCTCAGGGGGTACCAGGAATGGCTGACTGGACCATGTAGGAGACTCTGAGTGGGACATTGTGGAGTGTGCAGAGGGCAGGAGTCTGAGGAC
Organism: Octomys mimax; assembly: GCA_002564305.1. Taxonomy (NCBI): domain Eukaryota; kingdom Metazoa; phylum Chordata; class Mammalia; order Rodentia; family Octodontidae; genus Octomys; species Octomys mimax. Next base: position 7,324 of record NDGM011140394.1, on the reverse strand, counting down.
ATAGAAGTCAGAGGTTGAGCACTGTAGTGGGTAGAAAAAGCTCAAAAGCTTTGCTTTACAGAGTTGAGACCCCAAGGTGTGGGATATATTTCTTTCCCCATGAGGTAAAGCAGAATGGAGGACTAGGAGAACCGGGGGTGTTTCATGCTGGGTTTGCAGGGGTGGGGGACATGGAGAGCCTTTTCATTTTCTCCTTCAGCACATCAACAGCGAGCACATCCATGGGGAACGGAAGGAGTTTGTGTGCCATTGGGGGGGCTGCTCCAGGGAGCTGAGGCCTTTCAAAGCCCAGTACATGCTGGTGGTGCACATGCGCAGACACACGGGTGAAAAGCCACACAAGTGCACGGTGAGACACCTGTTCCCAAGCCAAGTTCCTTCTTAAAGTGGCTCCCCATCAAGGTGGATCCAAAGCAGACTTTTCCATTCGTAGATCCCTTCCTCCATAAACAACTATTAAAATGCTGGACCTAGGGGCCAGGGAGATGGCTCAGTGGAATAAGTGCTTCCCTAGCAAGCGCAAGGGCCTAAGTTCAATCCTCTGTTCCGCAAAAAAAGAAAAGAAAGAAAAGAAAAATGCTGGACCTTGTGAAATATTAAAAATAATCCTCGGGAGCTGGGGAGATGGCTCAGTAGAATAAGTGCTTTTCTGACAAGCAAAAGGGCCTGAGTTCAATCCCCAGTTCTGCCAAAACAATAAAAATAAAAATAATCCTCAAGAGGCTGAGGCAAGAGGATTATGAATAGTTCAAGATCAGCCTTGACCTTTACTCAAAAAAAAAAAAAAAAAAAAAGCCACACACACAACAGGATTGATGGCACACACCTCTAATCCCAGCATTCTTGAGATGCTAAGAAGTTTGAACCTAGCCTGGACAATTTAGTAACTTAGTAAAACCCTGTCTCCCATCTCAAAATAAAAAGGGATTGGCATGTAGCTTAGTATAAAGCCCCTGGGTTCAACCCTCAGTACTGCAATAATAAACTCTTACTAATGACTGCATGAGTCATTTTAAAAAATGAACATATTGATATCAAGACATTTTCTTCAACCTAAAAGTTCATCTTTTCCCCTCGATATTAAAGTAAGTTAAAACCCATTTGTGGGGCCCTTACTGGATAGTGGGTCTCCCGCACTCTGCCTTCCACTCTGATAAGCCCTATATCAAGGACACAAGACACTTGCATAAGCCTTTTCCCAGGTGACCCCATTCTCAGCCAGTCTGATGCCCAGGTAAGGAGCCCTGCTCCAGCCTGACCACGAGGTACTCCCGGCACTGAAGTCCTGATGGTAGAGCACCTCCAGCTCCTTCTCTTCATCTACCTTAACCTTCCCTTGTCCCCTAATTTTAGGAATTCTCCTGAGCCCCTGTGCCCTCCAATGTTGAGTTGTATTTTATTGTGTCCCTGTTGAGGGTTAGGGCTGCTTTTCTCTCCATGTGCATCTGTCTGAGAGCTGTCATCTGCCCCATCTGTCACCTAGTTTGAAGGGTGTCGGAAGTCATACTCACGCCTTGAGAATCTGAAGACACACCTGCGATCACACACGGGTGAGAAGCCATACATGTGTGAGCACGAGGGCTGCAGTAAAGCCTTCAGCAATGCCAGCGACCGGGCCAAGCACCAGAATCGGACCCATTCCAATGAGGTGAATGCCCCAACTAAGAGATCCTTCCCACTTGAGAAGCCACCTATTGGGGAGAGTTCCCCATAGGAAATCCCATCCCACCCACTCCAGAGGTGAGTTCCTCCACTTACATAATTCACCCAGAGTCAGCCTTTCTGAAAGCAAACATTGTCACTGACCATTAACCAGACAGGGCCCTATTTATTTATTTATTTACATTTTATGTATTTGATCTCAATACGCAGTCTCAATATGCAGCTTGGACTTGTGATCCTCCTGTTTTCAGCCTCCACAGTGCTGGGATTATAGGCATGTGCCACCATGCCCAGACTCCTTCTCTGGCTCCATGCATCCCAGGGGCGGGGCCGGCCAGGCATGGAGGACCAGGGATCAAACACTGGTTCCTGTGCTTGCCAAAGCAGGCATGTAGTCCACTGAGCTATCTCACCAGCCCCAGATAAATTTAAAACAGGCCTGGTCTAGTGGAGACACCTGGTCCCTTCAACCGCAGAATTTGAGGCCCCACAGCCACCTTTATCTCCCCTAGGCCTGGGTCATCAGTTTTCATAATCCTCCCTTAAGCCTCTCATGCTTGACTCCCACTCCCCTTAATCCCTTGGATGTTGTGTCCTTCTTCCCAGACTGTTACCTCTCCTGTTCCTCCTGCATTCTTTCCCTTTGATCCCTTGGCTCTGTCTCCTCTTCCCCACTCCACAGAAGCCATATGTGTGTAAGCTCCCTGGCTGCACCAAACGCTACACGGACCCCAGCTCATTGCGAAAACATGTCAAGACAGTGCATGGTCCTGACGCCCATGTGACCAAGCGACATCGAGGGGATGGGCCTCTGCCCCGGGCACCATCCCTTTCTACAGTGGAGCCCAAGCGAGAGCGGGAAGGAGGCCCCATCAGGGAAGACAGCAGACTGACTGTGCCAGAGGGCACCATGGTGAGCCAGCACATGTCACCTCTGGGCTTCTCCAGCCTGCTTGGCTGACAGCTTTCTAGCCCCTTCCTGTCTTGTGCCATGCAAGTTGCTCTTCTGTGGCCAGTCTGCCTGTCTCTTGTCCCAGTGTTGTTCCTCGGCCAACCCAAAATCTTAGGCTTTAGAGTTGTGAATTATTCGACTCAACAAACTTACTTCTCACTAGCACTTACTGTATGGTTCCTAGGGTTTTGTTTTTTGTTTGTTTGTTTGTTTGAGATAAGGGCTTGCTATGTAGTTTAGGCTGGCCTTGAACTCAAAATGACTCCCCTGCCTCAGTCGATCAAGTGCTGGGATTGCAGGCATGCACCACTATGCTCAGCTTGTTCCAAACCTTTTATGTACAAACAGTCACATACTCCTGATGACAACTTCATAAGAAAGGAGCTTGCTCCCTATTTTCAGGTGAGGAAACACAGGCATAAAGAAATGACCCAAGACTATAGGACTGACAGCAAGAATTAGTAGCCTGGTCATCTGGGCTCTTCTAAAACATCTCTCTTCTGGTTTGTTCCAGTCTCTTTCACTACTTGGACTTTTCTACACTTGTTGTGGCTCCTTTCAGTCCTGGGGCCCACTGGGACACGTGCTTCAGCCACTCAACAAGCTGCAGGACTTGGGGGAGGGGCAAGGGTGCCACCCTCAGTCCTCATCTTCCTCACAGAAGCCACAGCCCAGCCCTGGGGCACAGTCTTCCTGCAGCAGTGACCGCTCCCCAGCAGGCAGTGCAGCCAATACAGACAGCGGCGTGGAAATGACAGGCAACGCAGGGGGCAGCACCGAGGACCTGTCCAGCCTAGAAGAAGGCCCTTGCCTTGCTGGCACTGGACTCTCCACGCTACGCCGCCTTGAGAACCTCCGACTGGACCAGTTGCATCAACTCCGGCCAGTAGGGCAACGAGGTCTCAAGCTACCCAGTTTGACCCAAACCGGTGAGACTCGGGGAGAGGAAGTGCTGCTGGGCTGAGGCCTGGACCTGCCCTGAGATTGGGAGAAGGAAGTCACCCCTTCAGGGCTGCCATATGGCACCTTTGTACAATCAGAAAAAGGTCCCCCTTCCTCACGGCACTTTTCCTCCCATCTGTCAGAAAGTTGTAATGTGCAAATATACGTGACGTGAATGCCATCCCCTAGAATGGTGCAGTGTACAACCCATATGGCTGTTCACAGCAGCCTTTATTTAATCCGTAATGACCCAGAGCAGAACAGAAAGAGAAAAGTAGAAACAACAGAAGTGAGTAGTTAGGGATAGAGCAGGTAGGGCTCCAGGACAAGACTATTCTGTGAGGGAGGCAAGGAGAGATTCAGGGGACCCCTGACTACTCTGCATTTCCTCCCTGTCTCTCAGGCACTCCTGCACCCCGCCGTCTGGGTCCCTCAGTCTCTCTTGACCGCCGAAGCAGCAGCTCGAGCAGTATGAGCTCTGCCTATACTGTCAGCCGCCGCTCTTCCCTGGCCTCTCCTTTCCCCCCTGGATCTCCACCCGAGAACGGGGCGTCCTCCCTGCCTGGCCTCACGCCTGCCCAGCACTACCTGCTCCGGGCAAGGTATGCTTCAGCCAGGGCAGGTGGTACTCCCCCCACCACAGCATCCAGCCTGGATCGCATGGGGAGTCTTCCTACACCTCCTTGGAGAAGCCGAGCTGAGTATCCTGGATACAACCCCAATGCAGGTGTCACTCGGAGGGCCAGTGACCCAGCCCGGGCTGCTGACCGCCCCCCTCCTGCCAGGGTCCAAAGGTTCAAGAGCCTGGGCTGCGTCCACACACCCCCTTCTGTAGCAGGAGGACGGAATTTTGACCCCCATCTCCCAGCCTCTGTCTATTCACCCCAGCCCCCCAGCATCACTGAGAATGTTGCCATGGATACTAGAGGTCTACAGGAGGAACCAGAGGTTGGGACTTCTGTTATGGGCAGTGGCCCCAACCCTTATATGGGCTTCCCATCTGCTGATACTCTGGGATATGGGGGAACTGAAGAGTCAGCAGTTGAGCCCTATGGAACTAGGGGTCCTGGTTCTCTGCCTCTTGGGCCTGGTCCACCCACCAACTACAGCCCCAGCCCCTGTCCCCAACAGGTCTCCTATCCTGGCCCTACCCCAGAAACATGGGGCGAGTTCCCTTCCCACTCTGGGCTGTACCCAGGCCCCAAGGTCACAGGTGGAGCATACAGCCAGTGTCCTCGACTTGAACATTATGGGCAAGTGCAGGTCAAGCCAGAGCAAGGCTGCCCAGTGGGGTCCGATGCCCCAGGGCTGGCCTCGTGCCTCAGTGCACACCCTGGTGAGGAGCCCCCATGCCCACAGCCACCATTCTCCCACTATCCCCAGCCTCCTCCCCATCAGTATCCTCAGTCGGGCTCCTACCCTCAGCCACCCCCTGACTATCTCCCTTCAGAACCCCGGGCCAGCCTGGATTTGGATTCCCCTGCCCATTCTACAGGACAGTTCAAAGCCCAACTAGTATGTAACTATGTTCAGTCTCAGCAGGAGCTGCTCTGGGAAGGTGCAGGCAGGGGAGAGGTCCCAGTCCAGGAACTTCCCTACCAGAATCCCAAGTTTTTGGGGAGCTCCCAAGTTAGCCCAAACCCTGCCAAAGCCCCAGTGCCCACATATGGACCTGGATTTACATCCAACTTGCCCAATAACAAGTCAGGGTCCTACCCTGTCCCTTTACCATGCCATGAAAATTTTGCATTGGGGGCAAACAGGTCTTCTCATAGGGCAGTGGCACCACCCCGGCTTCTGCCTCCATTGCCTACCTGTTATGGGCCCCTCAAAGCAGGAGGTACCAACCCCAGCTGTGGCCATCCAGAGGGGGGCCGGCTGGGTGGGGGTCCTGCCTTGTACCCTCCTCCAGAAGGGCAGGGGTATAACCCTCTGGACTCTCTTGATCTTGACAACACTCAGCTGGACTTTGTGGCAATTCTGGATGAGGCCCAGGGATTGAGTCCTCACCCTTCCCATGATCAGGGGGATACCTCTGAACACACCCCACCACCCTCTGGGCCTCCCAACATGGCTGTGGGCAACATGAGTGTTTTACTGGGATCCCTACCTGGGGAGACGCAATTCCTCAACTCCAGTGCCTGAAGGATAAGGAATCTCATCCGCCAGATCTGCATTTGCTAAAAGGCTTCCATCTCTCCAGAGGAGTCCAGGAGAGAAGCCATAGCCCTCTGCATAAGATGTTCCAGGGATGGGATATAAGGGCTGGGGCAATATTTAGTCTGTGTATGTTTTGGGAAGGAATTTGATAACGACACTGTTTCCTCATAATAAAGGAAGTGCATCGGAAATAAGTGCTTTATGTGTTATCTCAGGAGAGGAACAAGAACAGAAGTAAGGGGTTCATTCTCTCACTTCTCTTTTCAGAGTGTTCCCTTACCAGATCCTAATCCCTCACATCAGACTCAGGAAGATGGAGAATGTCATTTGGGAGACAGGATTTATAGGGATGTTCTTAAAACATCCTAGCCGGACACAGTGGTGCATACCTGTAATCCTGGCACTCAGGAGGCTGAGGCAGGAGGGTTGTTGTGAGTTTGAGACCAGCCTGGGCTACAAAGTGTGCTCAAGGCTAGCCTGAACTGCATAGTGAGACCCTGTCTCAAAAAGTCCAAAGGAAAAAAAAAACCTCCTGCTCCCCACCCAAAGTCACCCAACAGATCCTTAGAAAATGTTTCCTCTTCTTTTCCTGAGTCAGGGGAAGAGGCTGGTGAAGTCAGTGAGCATCAGCTGGACCAGCTGCCCCGGGTAGAGTGCGTGAGCAGCCGGATCAGATGTTTCCTGCTCTGGCCGAAACAGGGTTGGTCCAAACACAATCCCCAGGTTGTGGGGGGTCATGCGGTTCTTATCTGAGTGTGCTATCACCCTGGAGGCAAAGGCCAAGGGAAGAGAAAATAAGGCGGCAGCTTGCCACTTGTGTTTGTTTGTTTGTTTGGTCTGTTGGAGATAGGGTCTCACTATGCAGTTCAGGCTGGCCTCAAACTCACAGCCATCCTCCTCCCTCAGCCTCCCGAGTGCTAGGACTACAGGTGTGTGCCATCACACCCAGCCTGCCACTTCAATTTAACTCTAACAAAATTCTTTTTTTTTTTTTTTTTTTTTTTTTTTTNAACTCAGGCCCTTGCGCTTGCTAAGTAAGCGCTTATTCCACTGAGCCATCTCCCCGTCCCCTCTAACAAAATTCTGACTGCTCACTCTGTGCTCCCTCTGTGGCTGAAGGAACCAAGGACAAAGCCTCAAGGGAAACAGAGATAGACCAGTGGGGATTCTTGTGGGATACAACCTGGAAAGTAACTGCTGGAGTCCCTACTTCAGGGATGGCTCCTGAAGTCCTGGCAGGCCTTGGCTCAGGAGGCTTTTATACAAATGAATATCTATTTTCAGAAAGGGAAGAGCCCAGACCCAGCTCAGCCTAAAACAGTATTACCACTGTCCCAATTGGAGGCAAAAGCAGAGGAAAGGGAAAGGTGCGATTTTCCTTCTTATTTCAGGGCGTGGCTGGTTCCCATTTCCCACTTGATAACAAGCTATGCAGAGGCTTTGACAAAAGTCTCCTGCCCACTACACTTAGGTGTTTCTTTATGTCTGTCCACCTGAGCAGAGTCCCTGCCACATGTCCCATGTACCCTCCCCAACATGAGAAGAGAGGTATAGTTATCTTTACCGGCATAGATGCTCCAGGAGGTGCCGCAGAGTGTCCTGATTGGG
>NDGM011140376.1:0-10648 GCA_002564305.1 Octomys mimax | reverse complement strand
CTCTCTCTCTCTCTGTCTCTCTAAATAAATAAATAAATAAATAAATGTTTAAAAAAATTATTTTTATATAAAATAAAAAATGTATTATCATAACTTTCATATAGTTGACAACATAGAGAGTAATAAAGATTGTCATACGTGTCACATATACACACATCAAAAAGTCTCATTGAATTAAAAAACAAAAAGAAGGATCAAGGACACTGGTCTGAAACCTACTCACAGGATTTTAGGATTAAACAAATAACAGTGAAATTTCAGACCACAGCAGTGTTGAAGACAAACGAATGATAAATACAAAGGCACATATTTTCACATTAAAAACAGTAAAAGCTACATACCCAAAATTCAAACCTAAACATTAATACAGGGGCTGGGGAGATGGCTTAGTAGAATAAGTGCTTGCCTGGCAAGCTCAAGGGCCTGAGTTCAATCCCCGGTTCTGCCAATAAATAAATAAACATTAATATAAAAAAAGAAAAAATTTAAAATCAAGAATCAGATCAGAGGCTAAATGAAGATCTATCATTTAAATATCTATTTTAAAGAAATATCTACAACATAACACAAAAAATGATATTCACCAATAAGATTTCTTAGTTTTCTTATGTACTTCTCTAGAGGTAGAAGAGAATTTATCATTTAACAATAGGAATATGATTTAAATGACTTTTTCCTTAAAATAATTACAGAATTTGGGAATAATGTACACACATGATTATTTTATAGACATATTCCAAAACTAAGATGTATAGTATATAGAATACCTTTTTTTTTAGTACATGATTTCTCTAATTTCCCCACATTCAAATTGATAAGGACTTTGGCAGCAGCTACACTGAATTCTAATCTTGCAGAAAATTTATTTCTGAGTAAGTAAGTCATGAAGCCAGGACAAAGCATTACTTATGATTCATGAAAACAATTGTGTTTTTGAGGCACAAATTATAGAGCCATTGAAATTATCAGCTAGACAGAACTTTGAAGATAAACCAATCAAATTGATAGATGAAGTCTTGGACAGCATATTTTTGGATTTTTCTTCCTAATCCACTCTGCCAGTCTATTTCATTTAATTGATGAAGTGAGTCCATTTACATTGATGATTATAATCAAGATGTACTGACTTATGTTTGACGTGTTATTTACCTGCTGTTGTGTACCTCTTTTTCTCTTGTGTTCAATTGTTTGCTGTTTGGTGGGTTCTTTCATTCTCATTCATGGAATTGTGGTCATTTTGATCTCTCTCTAGAATACCTTTTAATAGTCTGTGTAGGGTTGGCTTTGTCGTCATAAAATTCTTTAGTTGTTCTTTGTCATGGAAGTACTTCACTTCTGCATTAAACTTGAAAGAGAGTTTTGTAGGGTATAGTAGTCTCGGCTGGAATTTGTTTTTATAGAGAACTTGAAGTACTCTGCTCCATGCTCTTCTTGACTTGATGGTTTGCGAAGAGAAATCTGCCATTATTCTGATGGGTTTTCATTTAAATGTGATCTATTTCCTTGGGTTGATGTAGGGCCCGCTAAATAGCTCAGTGGATTAAAGCGCCTGCTTTGGCAGACACCAGGGCCAGAAGTTCGATTCCTGGGCCTGCCCTGCCTACCCCACCCTCAAGACATGCTGAGACAGTGATTGAGACTGGGCATGATGGTGCAGGCCTGTAATCCCAGCATTTGGGAGGCTGTAAACAGGAGGGTCACTCTGAGTCCGAGTTATGCAGTGAGACCCTGTACACCCTGTCCTAGATACAAAATAATAATAATTGGGTTGATGTTATTTGGAGTTCTATCTTTGTTTATGTTTGCATGGTCTTACAGATGTTGAATTATTTTTTTCCTACATCCTACTTGTTTTTTAAAAGCCCTTTTCTTACCTTTTCACTAGCTATAACAGTATCTTTGAGGTCTAAAAGTCTATTTTCACTTTCATTAAAACAATTTTGCCAGCTTTTGATTGAGGTTTTAAATTCCCGTATAGCACTTTGAATCTGCTTCATGCATTGTTTCTTTCCTATATTGCTCATTCAAGGATTCCATCATTTTTCTATTCTCTCTAATTTTTATCAGTGTCTTCTTTAGAAGCACTTAATAATTCTTTCACTGTAGTTATCATTTCTTTCTTAATTCAAAAATTATTTCTGATCTGATTTCCTCTATACCTTTGTGCAGTTGTTTCTTTACTTCAGATGCTATTATTTCAGAAATTTAAGGTGTGTAATTTCCAATTTCTTCTACGTTATTGTCTGCTGCATTTGTTCTGGTGGGCTCAAGGCCTGAGAATGCGTTTTCCCCCTTCTCTTTGTCATTTTGTATAGCACTGTCTTCTGACCTTGGTATAAAGCTTTGGTACAGTTATTACCTTAGCACCAGGTCCAGATCTACCAAGTTCAAACGTGTCCAGGTGGGTGTGGCTTGGGTCTGGCTGCTGGGCTCCACTTTTTTGTGCTGTAGCCCTTGGAAGTGAACCCAGTGAACCACTCTGGCAAGATGTTCTGCTCCTGAATTAGCTGGGTGGATCTTGCCTCTAGCAGGAAGTTCTGCTGCAGGGTTCCACACCAGGCCTGAATGATGGACAAAGTTCCACACATGTCTGGCCTGGGCACTGGCTGCAATAAGAATCTGGTGGGCCCAGGGCTGCCCCACTCACACAACAGGCCTGGGCGATGGCTGGAATGAGGATATGGCAGACCCCAGGTGGTCTGTATGTTCATTTTCAACAGGAAGGAATTCAAATAAACACAAAGATTTTCTAACAAAAGATTAAAAAGATTTTAGTGACTCACACTCATCTTTAAGAAAATTAATTTTAAGATGATTTATAAAATTATACGTAAGTCAAGAAGACATACATAAATGGAAAGTTCAAGAGAGAACAAAAACAGCCAGGCACAGCAGCACAGGCCTATAACGCCAGCTCCCCAGAGGGCTGAGGCAGGAGGGCCTCATGTTTGAGCCCAACCTGGGCAATGAAACTGTGTCTCAAAATAAATAGGATGAAAGAAAGAAGGGTAACTGAGAGGCACAGCTAGGTGCAAAAGTCCTGGTGCAGGGCTGAGGGGGCAAGGGAGGGAGGAGTGTAAGCTGCTTCAGGGTGCAGCTAGTGCTCCTGATGAGGGACGCCACTGAAGTTGCCTCTTTCTCCAGAAGCTTTAGTGGCTCAGGAAAGCAGCTTCACGTGGACTGACACCCAGGCTGTGCTTCTCTTGAGCAATTCTGGAAAGCAGACGTGGTATGGAGAGCACCATACCCAGCCATGTGGATTCAGTAAAGAATGACTTTTTTAAAAATGCTAGAAATTTTGCATCTCTTCCTTTGGCTGGTGGGATCAGTTTATTGTTACCATGACAACATTGTGAGGTACAACACATAGCTTTAGTGGCTGTCTAACCACCCCAAGGCCAGCAGGATGGAGCTGGCATGCAGAGCTGCAGTGGGCTTGGCAGAGCTGTGGCCCCAGCTCCGGGAGGGAGCCGACCCGCATCTCCCCGCTGCTAGAGTCTGCTGTGTGTTTCAGTCCCTGGCCGGCAGCCCTGGCCTCTGCTGTGTCCCCAGAGCCCCACGCAGGTGGCAGTGCTTCCTGGAGGGCCACGATGTCCAGTTCACCCAGAGCAGCGCGTCCTGTGAATCAAATCTGGCTGTCTTGGGGACCGGCACCCCGTGGCCCCGCAGCCTCCCTGCATCCAGAGGGCAGGGCAGGGGCACAGTGTCTGTGTGTCTAGCCCCGGGCCTCTTACCCTAAGTGGAGAGAGCAGAGGGAGCACCTGGCCCTTCCTACAAATCACCTCACACAACACATGGATTACTGCAGTGGCAAGCGATGGCACGTGTGGTCTCTGGTGACAGCTGGACACAGGTGTTCTGAGCGTGGGCCAGTACTCACGAGGGGCTGCCGTGGCTGCTGTGGCTGCAGTGGCTGTGAGAGGCTGGCTCAGGGACACACAGAAATGGCAACTGGGCACAGTAGCCATGTGTGTGGAGCAGAGGGCGCAGACGTGCTTGAAGCAGATGCAGTGGGGCCTTGAGCCTGGCAGGGCACAGCAGTAGGGGGACGCGAGGTGCAGCGCACCCTTCCCCTGCAGAAGAACCAGCCCCAGGAGGTCTGTGGGCCCTCACACCGCAGACACGCCTCCTGCCCAGGCCTAGAGGAGCTGCAAGCTCAGCAGCCTCCTGCGCGCCTCCCCTCCAGCTCACGTACGCCCTCCTCTGAGCTCCAGAGTCTGCTGCCTGCTTTCTCTCAGTGTCTACACATGCAGCATCTTAGGCTAGTGGTCCTTTCATGATATTGCCAACTGTAGGGCAATGCAGGACACTTCCGCAGCATCTTTCTTTCCTTTCCCTGCCTGTGATGTCCGGGCCTTGTTAGATGTATCCATCAAGTGCATATTAAATGCTTGAGCTGAAATGGGCTGAGGAGCAGAGTGTGGACCACACAGGTTTAACAAGAGGAGGACACCCAGAGGGGGATGGTGTATCCCGCCACCCCGCGTCTACATCCTTCCCACACTGTCAGCGAGTACCAGGACTGCTTCTTACACCAGCTCGTCTTCTGGACCATCTACACACTGCCTTCTCCACTGACTCTATTTGGCACCATTCTTCAGCTCTGCCTCGCGAGGTATTTAGTTCATGTGCGTTTTCAGCCTCTTGCGCTGAGCATGTGTCGCTGTCTTCTTGGCTTCTGTTCACCCAGAGTTGTCTCTAAGTTTTACAGAAATCCGCCTGGCTTGGGTGTCTCTTCCCAGTGAGGTTTGAGCGGGGCCCTTGGCTGCAGGGCAGATGTGGCTCTGCGGCAGCTTGTGGGTCCTGTGCAGGCCAGGCTGTCCTGGGGCCTCCTGAGGGTTGGGTGGCCATGCAAGGAACTCAGGGTGTGAGAGCCACTAGACAACGGGCCTTGTTCTTGAGAGTCTCTCGACTTTGTGTCCCAGAGGTGGGGCTTCCCATCTCCCTCCCAACAGGGCGGGACTCCCATGTGGAGCTCTCCTGTGTGCAGCGCTCTGTGTGCTGGGCTCTCCTGTGGCTCCTCGGGGTCACCGGTGAAGTGACAGGGGCCTTGCAAGCTGGCAGCTGCAGCTCAGTTATGGGATTGTGAACCCTGTGACCTCTGAGCCAGGGAGGGGGGTGTGCAGCTAGCTCTGCAAATGTGTGGGGGAATCATTTTTATATTTTATGCATACAGTGCATGCTATATATGTAGTTTAAAAAGCTGTGAGACCAGTATGGATGCACCAATTTAAAAGTAGCAATCAACTCCTTTTGACTTTCCAACTATTTCTTAATATGTAAGCATGATGAACATGACATCAAAAGAGTCTTGGAGTGTTAGAGAATTACGGGGCTGAGAACGTCTTCTCTTACCTGGGTAATTCTGCTTCTGTTGCAGCAGCTCAGGTGCGTTGGTGGCTCAGTTTTCATTGTAAATTCAACCAAACCACATCCTTGGAGGAGAGATGAAGAAAGAAAGAGAGGGAGGGAGGGAGAGAAAGAGAGAGAGAGACAGAGAGGACTATGGATTGAAAGAGGGAGAGAAGATCTGTCTGTTTTAACCTTGCATTCTTGTTTGTCCACTTGGTTTTGATATGAATGAATCCACATCAAATTGCACCATGTCCGGCCCAGCCGGTTCTCCGTGGACAGCTGGCTTCCACTGTGGGCTAGATCTGTGTTCTGTCACCTTTGGCCCTGCCCTCTCAGTCTCAGGTGACTGCATGTACTAAGCATCCATCTTTGTCCTGATTCAAATGGTTGATGAGACCCTGAAGGAGGAGGATTGTTAGCTGGCCCGTGGACGTCTGCACGAGGCAGCCCTTCCTCCACGGGCTCGCAGCCTCATGACCCAGGCTTCCCACACGGCCCATCTCTGCGGCTCCCGCTCCCTGTGACAGGAGGTAGTGTGTGGGAGAGAAAGCAGGTGATTCCTCCTCAGAGCTTCCACACCCTGCCCGGGACAAAGCCCTCCTTCCGGGCGCTGAGGTGCTGTGCTGGCTCTGCGCCTCCTCCTCCTTCCGCACAGCCACACCGGCTGCTCCGCAGCGGCACCCACCGGGTCCGCGATCGCGTGGGCTGCGCAGCAGCGCCCGCTCCGCTCCTGTTTCCGTGAGAGCCAGAGTCCCGGGCCCGACTTGACGCCTCCCTGCGCGCCCTTGTGGGGAGCTGAAGCACAGCCCTATTCCCGTCTGGTCCCCTCTAGGCCCACAAAGCCTGGAGGACCAGTGTCGCTCTTGAGCATTTTGCCAAAACGTTGGTTTGAGAGACCAGAGTGGAAACAGAAGGAGAAAGACCGCAGAGGCCGCTGTACACGCAGAGGGCGCCTCCAGGCTGGGGTTCTCCCCTTGCCCAGGACGCGTTTGCTTACAGGACGCATTCGACTTCTGTTGGACCTAAGCCAGCTTAAAGTAGGTTTCTGTTGCTTGCAAAGAATAAACAATCGGACAAAAAATAAAACTGGACCAGAAATCTAAGAACAAGTCACTGAGCATCTTCATGCAAGGACATAGTTGCTGGCAGCATTTCCAGCAACTTGGTTGTCTCCACACTCAGGGACTGAGGAGGAGGACAGCAAGTTCAAGCCCAGACTGCTTGGGGTGCAAAGCAGAAAAGCCTTAGTGCAGCTCAGTCTGATGGCTCTGGAATTAATCCTCAGCACCACAGAAAGAAAACCAAAGCAAAAAAAAAAAAAAAAAACTGAACCAAACCGAAACTGAAACCTGAAAAGGCAGAAGTGGATGAGGTTTGACTGGCAAGAGGGTGCACGCTTAAGCCTTGGACAACTTTATCACCCGACAAGCCAAGCTACCGTTATTCCTCTCCAAGCCCTCCGGCGCTGCGGCACACTTATGCCATCCGCGTTGCCACTGAGCCGTCGCTGGGGCCTTCTTTACTGGTAGTGATAACAGAGTACTGCGCGCGGCTTCCAAGAGCTGGCACCCAGGCAGGCGGGCGAGGAGGGCTGGGTCCGCAGGCGCAGGCCCGGCCCTGAGCCACTTCCGGTTCGCCCCAAAGCTCAGAGGCTCTGGGCTGCCTGCCGGCACACCCTGCATGCCAAGTCGTGGTCATCTGCACCCGCGTGTACGTGACAGTCACTCCACGGTCACCTGCGCACAGCAGTGATCAGTCCGTGGAAGTCTCCGCCACACTGTGTATTCGACACCCCTCCCTGTGGACAGACACGTGGCTGGACCAGAGGGGGGGGTGGGTCTCCTGGGAGCCACGCGGGAAATTCCTCTCACCTTGTCGTCATTGCGGGGATTTCCCACACAATCCCTTGTGAATAGGGAGAGACAGAATGTGGTCCTGCTGGTGGTTCGGAGTATGTTGGCCACAGTTGATGAGGTTTTAGCGTTAGGCTAGTTCACTTTACTGAGGTTTGAAGGTATTTTACTTACAACCCATGTGCATTTGAAAAAAATTTGAGGGCCCCTAGCTAGTCCTTACCCAGATCAGGAGAGTGGAGGAGAGACCTTCCTGTCCTGAGGGCAAGGCCTTTCTCCTTAGAACAATTCACTTTTCCAAGAGTAAAGAAACTTGGCGACCAGTGATGTAAATTCTGTTCAGAGTTGAGTTCTACAACTGGGATGAGGAAAGGACAAAAGAAAGAAAGAGGAAGAGCAAAGGCGCATTTAGGTACAAACACGGGGGGCGGGGGCTTGCATGACTGTGCTGCTGGCTTCTGCGGGCTGGGGAGGAGCAGTTCATGCTGGAAGGCTTTTCTTCCCCTTTTACATTTTTTATATTTTTTTTCCTACCAATTTTGCATACTCATACCTGATAATCTACACAACTAATTTAAGAACAACATTATGCAATATAACAACCATTGTTGAATTCCAATTATTTTGTTTAGTGAAATTCCCTATTGTTTCTATTTTTTACTATTTTTATTCTCTCTCTCTAATATGACCATTTTGACAATATTGCTTCTGCTTATCCAAGAATAGGAGCTATCTTTCCATTGTCTGATGTCTTCTTTGCTCTCCTTCCTTAGAATTCTATAGTTTTTGTGATAGAAAGTTTCACGTCTGTTGTGGGGTTAATTCCTGAGCACTCGGCTCTTCTTCCAGCTATTCAGAACTGTGTGGCTTACCTACTCTCCTCCTTGGTGCGCTCGTTGTCGGTTTACTGGAACCTACTGACCCTGAGTTTGTACTCAGGAGCCTTCCTGAATGCTTTCTTTGGCCAGGAGCCTTCTGGCGGAGCTTTTGGCTCCTCCGTGGAAAGGCTCTTGTCACCTGTGAGTACACACGGCCTGACCGCGTCCTTCCAGGAGGGCAAAGAAACTGGGTCTGTGAAAGCAGGTAGCTTCTTCCGCTATTCATATTTTTAATTTCAGAGGTGCCAATCTACTTTCTAATTTTTTTAATGTAATTGTACTAACGTTCCGTTTTTGGATGGAGATTCTATTGTCACACTCACATAGTTAAGGATTATTTATTATCATGCAACTGAAAAGCTTTTTTCATATGTATTATTTAAATTACTATTAAAATGCTTTTAATTTTATTTACTTTCTAATTTCTAATTCTAATTTATTTACTTTCTAATTACTACCAAAATGCTTTTTAACTTCATTTACTTTTACTTTCTAATTTTATTTACTTTCTATTTAAATTACTCTTCTAATTTCACTCAACACTCCAAAACCCACAAAATGAACACAACCAAAATATGCTTAAGGATTTTCATCTCTATACACACATGACAGATACACACATGGTGCCTGTATGCGTACATATACACAAATGTACAATAATGTACATATTTATGTATGTATTTAAGTATATACACAAACATGTGTATCTGTGCCCAGTCTGCTTAGGGTTTTGGTACATATGTTAACATTACATGTTTTCTCTTATGTATGTGCATGTGGAACTATATTATACATTTGTATATAATTTCTCTATTACATACGTGTGCTATTTTATTTGGTACTGAGAATTGAACTCATGACTGTGCGCTTGCCAGGGAGGCTCTGCCCACTGGGCTATATCCCCGACCCACATGTGCTATTTTAAAAAATTAACACTCAGCTAAAGTAATTCAATTCTTTAAAAATACTACTAAATCTACGTTCCCCTCCTCGCTGGGAGCGGCGTCTTCACCTTGCACGCCGCGCCGTGTGCATCTGGTGTGCTCTGTGCATTCTCACCTGATCTCCCCACGCGCTTCCATCTAGTGCCAAGCTGTTAAAACGTAAAAGCTGCATAGTAAGTGTAATCTGATGGGATTTGTCTCTTATTCCTTCTTGCAGAATTCCTCATCTGTTCTTACATATGATTGAAATTATTTAACAAGTACTTTTAAAAAGTTAATAGCAATTTAACTGATATTAAGCTGAGTTTAGAGATGAATTTGGAGAAATTAACAAGTTTATAATATTGGAATTTCTCACTATTAAAAATAATTACATAGCCCCTAAACCTACCTTCCTTCCTTCCTTCCTTCCTTCCTTCCTTCCTTCCTCCCCTTTCCTCCTCCTCCCCTCCCTCCCCCTCCCCCTTTTTTCTTCCTGTTTTTTTTTTTTCAGACAGCCTTTCACTATATAGCTCAGGCTGGCGTTGAGCTCACTTTGTAGCCCAGCCTGGTGTTGAGCTCATGGTAATCCTCCTGCCTCAGCTTCATGAGTGCTAGGATTATAGGCTTGCACAATCATGTCTGGCTCCCTGAACATTTTGTTAGAGTTTAGTCATAGCTATTTTGTTTTCCTTTTTTCTCTTTGTCTTTCATCTTTGTCTTTCCTTTCTTCCTTCCTCCCTACTCCTTCTCTCCTCTTTCTGTCTTTTTGCCTTTCTTTAGCAGTACTGAGGACTAGGCCCAGAACTTCTCTTCCATTCTATTTTGTAACTTTAGAAATATGCACAGCATTGTCACCAGGCCCCTGGTCCTAGCACTGCTGTGTGCACGGGCATGTTCAGCATCCTGGGTTGAACAGGATGTTGGCTTTGGTGCCTACCACAGGCATCTCCATCACTCTACAGCTGTAAAAGCTGCTGCTGCAGACTTCCTGATGTTAAATATTATGGAATGTCCATCTATGGAATGAGAGGTTTATTTTTCCATTGTTATTTGAAAAAAAATTCTGTTAAGGGTGCCATAATAAGGCACAGTACAGAACATATGATATTCTCACAGCTGAAGGAGCTGCTTCTCTCATAAGGGCCCAAATACCTTCAGAGCAAGAAAGACTCTCTTTGATAAATGGTGTTGGAAAATCTGGCTTTCCACATGCGGGAAAGTAAAACTAGATCCGTATCTTTCAACATGCAGTAAACTAAAATTGAAATGGATCAGAGATCTAAATATTAAAACAGAGACACTAAATCTTCTGGAGAGAGAATATGTGAGACACTTGAAGATAGTGTAGATTACGTTAAAGACTATGAGGAAACCTCAATCACAAAGGAAATATAACAAACAATCAAGAACTGATATCAAATTCTATTAAAAAAGCTTTTGCACATCAAAAGAAACCATCAACAGAGTAAAGAGATGACCCACAGACCGGGGAAAATTTTTGTTAGCTTTTCTTCAAAGACTAATATCTAGGGTATATAAAAAGCTTAAAAAGCCTGACAGATTTTTTTCTTCTAGGTGACTCTCCTTAGGCACACTCTACACCATCAATCACTTTCCTCTGTGGTCCCATAATCTC
>NDGM011140369.1:0-10330 GCA_002564305.1 Octomys mimax | reverse complement strand
ACAAGATATCATGTCTGCATCTTGTACTCTGAATAACTACTACAAAGACAACAATATGCAATGAATTATTGTAACTGTCCTAGTAACCTGTTTTGAAACTGTCTCATTGCTATTTTTCTCAATAACATTAATTAAAAAAAAAAAAAGAATAACAGCATCACCCATCAGGGGAGCCTGTGGCCAAGGGGAGTGGGGCGTGGGCTCGTGGCGATGCTGGCTCTCTTGTTTCTGCTCTGGGTCCTCTGGGTCCTGCTGGTACGAGAATATCTCACTGTGACAGCTCTTTGAGCTGCATGTTTATACTATGAATACTTTTCAGGATGTATATGATTCCTCCATAAAAGGGTAAAATTGAAAAATAAAAACTCAAAAGGTTAGTTTCAAGAATTAAAGGTAACATCTTTTGTAATTTGATTTCTAATTATGAAGTCACCAAGTCACTGACTTTACGACGGAGCCACTCGCAGCCGGGGAAGAGCACTGAGCCACCGCCTCTGCTGCTGAGTGCGCACACACACTCCCCTGAGCCCTGAGAGCCCCGCCGGTGGAGAAGCTAGGTGAGCTTCTCACTGCTACCGCTCTAGGCTGACTCACAGGGAGGTGAGGTTCTGTGACAACTCCCTACAAAATGGATTTAACTGAAAGCACGAACTCATGCAATTTTAACTTATCTTGAAAGAATTTCTGAAATATTCATATGTCCTGTAAATTTGCATTAATTCCTTTTTACACCTGAAAAAGTTTATAAAGCAATGATATTAACTGTATTTAAATGCAACTATAACTCTTACTCAACAATACTCCTTTAACTTTAATTTTACTATATTATACCAGGCCACAGAGTGTGAAGGTTTGCTATTATCATGTTCTTCTTCTTTTTAATCTTTTATTTATTTGGCACAAGGTCTCTGTATGCAGCTCAGACTTGGAGTGATTCTTCTGTCTCAGCTTCCCCAGAGCTGGGATCATAGGCATGCACCACCAAGGCCAGTTTCAGGGCTGGTACCGAGGATCAAACTAGAGTCCTCGCACTTGCCAGGCAGGCGCTTAGACCCCGAGCTATCTCCCCAGCCCTATAATGTTCTCATAAATGATACCTGACAGCTTCAAAGGATGAAGGCACAGTAACTCCCTACTATTTACCCAGGCTAAATTCCTCTATAATCTATACACAGAAAATTTATTTTCTTAGATGGACAGCCTTCCTAAATATAAAAATCTCTCTCAAATTATAGCTTGTATTTATCACTAAAAACACAGTGCACTATCTGTGCAGTCCTTACAATGGGTTTTACCATACCTAGACATTCCTAACTAAATTTGGAAACAGTAATTAAATCTGACATTGTGACCAGTTCACTTCCCCAAAGCCAGACCTGGTAACTTTTTAAAAAGTGAAAGAATGAAAAATGAGCTTTCAAGTACAGGAAGTCACTAGAAAATAAGACCACCATTCCATACCCTAAAATAAGAGCTTTAAAGATTCTGTGCTGAACAGTTCAGCTGCGGGGGAGGGGAAGGAGGGAGGGTGAGCTCCTGCTCACTGTACACACGACACCAGTGCAGCTAAGGGCCACTGCGAGCGCTGGGTCATCACTGCCCTGGGAATCGTTCCAGACTGCGGGGCACAGCTGTACTGGTCCAGCCAGCGAGGCCATCAGTGCAGTGCTTTGATAGCGCGAGGCCCCGAAGTGTAAGGATATCGAGAAGGCAGCAGTTGCTGGCTGTGAAAACAGTCTGATACAAACCAGATGGGAACGTGCTAGCTGGGTAACACAAAGGAAAACAATTGGCTCATTCAACGAAGTCAGGACCCTGCTGGAGAATTCGCAGAGACAGTAACAGTCCCCGAGCTGATGCAAACAAGCAACAGCCTGGTGGTTACAGAGCGAGGAACTGTTTTTCCTCAGACTAAACAAAGTTTTGATTTCTAATTCATGTATTCATTAATTGTAGCTTGGTGTACCAACCTTTCTGCTAAAGACAAATACTTCATTTACGATATATGTGACACCAAGAGAAAGAGATGGGTTACAGGAACTAATTCATGCTACTTCCTGTACAATGCTACGAGCACAGGTTTAACTACCTCCGGAAACTGCTAAGTCCAGAAAATGATTGATCATGCTGACAAAGCAATCAGACAATCCAACATAATATTTCCAGGACTTTCTAAATTTTGAATGTTGTTAATGTAGGCAGAGTGACACAAAAGGCAGTAATTACAAGGTTCTCAGTAGAACTACATTTCTACCTAATGATTTTTCTGACTTCATTAGAAAGTCAGATAATTGGCATGATAATATTACAATTAATTATATTCATGGGCAAAAAGTGTCCAAGTTCTTTGTTCTGACTTGACAAATACCAGAAACAATAACAAGTAGGTTTTTTTTGTTTTTTTGGGTTTTTTTTTTGTATTTTAGTAAGGGTCTACAGGGTCTGTAGTGAGACGTAGTGGTAGATCAGACTCGTAGTGATCAACCAGTGTTCAGCCTCCCAAAAGCTGCGATTACAGGTGTGCGTCACCATGCCCAGTCTCAATCTTTTCAGCGCGCCACGCAGGTGGGGCCATCACGGCATGATCACCGGTGGCTGCACAAGTAGGTTTTTAACATACCTTTTGGCAACTGCATTTCATTTAAAGACATGCACTATACATACAAGACTGTATGTATGTATGTGTGTATATATGTACATATGTGTATATGTGTGTGTATGTATGTACATAAATGTATACATACTATTTGTTTTTACTATGTTAACAGAACAATTAGTGTTCTAGCATAAAATAATTCACAAGTAATTGCATGTCTTTTCCTGGAAACCCCAGCACAACTTGGGCCTCTACGTTAGTATCAATTAGAAAATGCACCTAGGGAGGCTGGGGAGATAACTTGGTAGTTTAAGTGCCTGCCTGGCAAGTGCAAGATCCCAAGTTCAATCCCAGGTACTGTATGCTGGGGGTACCATGCTGGCCTGAAACCTGGCATGAACACACATGTCTATAATTCTAGCACTGGAGAGGCTGAGGCAGGAAGACCACTACAAGTCCAAACTGCATAGTGAAACCGTGTATCAACAACAACAAATAAATAAAAGAAAATGGACCTATGGTTTAGGACACAGTTCAGTGGTAATGTGTGTTTAGCACATGCAAAGATCTGGGCTCAACACCCAGCATCATCAAAAACATCAAAGTTAAAAATTAAAACTACTGGGCTGGTGAGATAGCTCCGTGGTCTAAAGCACCTGCTTAGGCAGGCACAGGGGACCATGGTTCGATCTCCAGTAGCACATGCCATGCCAGCTAGGCTCTCAGGGCAGGCTGAGACAGCAATAAATAAATAAGTAAATAGATAAATAAATCAATACTACATGTAAGAATGCCTTTAATTTCTAATTGCCATTCTTAGGTGATGGCTAAGGAGCCCATAGAGGAAACTTAAAATAATGATGGGTATCACAACATTTCTCATGCACATATTTAAATATATTTTATAATTAAGTGATCCTTCTTTTATAGTTTTATAATAATAAAAATGATTATGTTTCTTAGCAGACATCTACCTGTGGAAACATGAGTATTGTTTCAGTACATGAAACACCTATCAGATTTCCCAATCTCCAGACAGTGCACTGACCAGATTATTGCCACTGATTCTTCCCACCCTAAAAACTGCAGCTGAACACTTAAAAACACTTTTCCTGTTTCCACTGGATCCTTCATCCTGTGTTAGCATGCATTCCCACTGCTGGGTCAAAATACCTGACGCCTAACACTTGATAGACAGGCTTAATTTGGCCCAGGACTTCGGCAGTTCAGTCCACGGTCGACTGGCTCAGTCAGAAACATCACGGCAAGAGCGGGGGAAGCAAGCTGCTTAGCTCACGGTGGCTGGGGCTCACAGCAAGGAAACAGTATGAGGGAGGGAGGGGCCAGGGACCACACAGGATGACTGCATCACACCTTCAGGACCCACCCACACATACAGACACGCGCTTCACTAATTCCCAGGCAGCTAGCTCATAAAACAGTCAAGTTGACTGGCACATATCCCATGCAAGGTAATTCTGAAGTAAACCAGAGAAACAAGTAGAGCAACATTTTGGTGTATAGGTTGATGCTGCCCTTAGTATTTCCTATCAAAAGTGTGTGTGTGTGTGTGTGTGTGTGTGTGTTACTGAAGATTGCTGAGTTATAGTCCCCAGTTTTAATTTGAGACAAAGTATCACTAAACTGCCAGCGCTGGTCTTGCTTATGAGCCTGCCTCAGCCTCTCAAGGAGCTGTGGTTACATGGTGCACCATCAGGCCTGACTAATTCAGCTAACATACACATTTTTAAAGTCAAAATTGGTTGTGCAACAGTGTGAAGTGAATATTTTGACTAAATTTAATGATCAAATCCAAGAAATTTTGCCTAGATAACCATAAACTGAATTCTCACGTAAAAAGTAGGAAAAAGAAAGACAACATGTATTTATTTAAGTCTTATATAAAAGGTATCAAGAATCAATATATCACTCATTGATCAATCAAGTCTGTAACTGTATTTAAAGTTTTTCTCAATGTATGAAATCAACACTCTTGCCTTGGATTTTTTAGTAAACTTATTTCTTAGGTCTTAGGTTAATTCATAAAAAATAGTTTGGTTTCACTTCTGAAAGCATATTGATTATTTATACAATTCTTCAGAAACTGCCCATTTCTACTTTTATGAAGTACTTATACATATAGAAATACAATCCTAGTGGCCTAGTATAAGTCCAAGAAAACAGCTTTTATCAAGTGACATTTTAATCTCAAACATATCTCAATGGTGAGAAAGAAGAAGGGAACAGAAAAACAAGTATTATCTACCAGCTCCCCATGATGAGTGTAACTGCCATTCACTGCAAACATGTACTAATAAAAATAAAATTTAAATAAACACATCTCAATATGATTTCAGAGAAGAGGCAGATCATACAGGGACTTTTCAGTTACAAGAGTTTGTATTTTATTTTGGTACACAAACAAGTCCTCAAAAGGTTTTGGGCAGGGAGTCATTATGTGCCGATACATATTTTTAAAAGACCATTCTGAGTTGGGTGGATAATCTAAAACAGAAGAGCAGAAGTAAGAACAGAGACCAGATGTACTATGTACATGAACCAGCTCCCCCTGATGAATGTAAATGCTATATACTATAGCATAAACATATACAAATAAAAGTAAAAAACGTTTTAAATAAATAAGTAGAAAATAGGGAAGACCAACTGAGAAACTTACCAAGATAATAAAACTTACACTTAAAACATCAACTACAAAACTATGGAAGGTAACTAAAAATTTAGCTTGATAGCAAGTTGCTAAAACAAATCTTGGGCAGGTTTATTAGAACACTGCAGACAGTAGCATCAGGCAACAATTTTTCAGCACCTTTACATACTGAAAATTTTTCTGTGAGAATAAAAACTACTAAGTCTGAGAATTCTTTATCACCTGAAAAGTTTCTGACAAATACTAGTTCCATCATTGTAGGCTTGGGGCAGGAAACATCTATCACACTTGGCAGTGACAGTGTTCCGTCCTAGTGTAACTCCATGCAAGACATAGTGACTAATGAAGTATGATCAAACCAGTAAGGGACTTATCAACATTATGCAAAGGAATGAAAAAGGAACATAACATGACGTTGGGTTTTGATTATTGTCATGAAATACCCGAAGGCTGTCTCACCGAAACCCTTGTTTCTGACACTCACGTGGGACAGAACTAGAATCAGTAAGTCAGAAGTTTGTGAGCGGCAGGTGTTTAGCCAGAAAAGCTTAATGTTTTCTTTCCGTAAAATGTGCAGCTCTCTAGTGCCTTTCCTGATACTGGCAGATGGTTATTTGTTGGGTCTAATGTCACTTTTGATGATGTCTCTTTCCTTTCCCTACCAGTAAATCTTGGAAGTGTGGAGACCCTGAGCCTGGAATGTTGCTCTTCCCTGTCTCCACTCCGTCCCTGGAAGTGTCATCATCTAGATCCACATGGTCCAGCCAATCTCTACATGGTCAGCCCTCAGATGTCACATCCACAGTGCACGATGTTTACTGCTCCACTAGGAGACCACAATTTCAGAGTTGAAGATAGAGCAGCTATAAATACTCCTATTTGAAAGAGAAGACTTAAGAAAGAGAGTTGAGGGGATAAAATTAATATTAGGGTTTGGGACAAAGAACTGGAAAGAGATGTTTGAAAGCTAAATGAGTTCAGAATGAAATTAATAAAAAGTATTACTGAAGAGTCCAGTTCAAGCTTCATGCCCCAGTGGCTATTTCACAAACTGCACCTTCATTCTAGCAGGAGAAAAATCAGAGACTTTTGAGAGTAAAATGTAGACAGAATAGAGCTTAGCACAAATCAAGGAGACATGGAAATCTTAGTAAAAAAGACAGTATTTAAGTGGGTGCCATGGCTTAAAAGTCCCGACCATATCGCCATTGCATGATATGAAGCAGTGGAAAATTAAACCAAGTATTTGGAGGCAGGGAGGTAATTTAACCTTACAAAGGCCAAAGGGTGTGGAGATGGGCTCTAGAATGTCCTGTCTTGTCATCTGAGGCCCTGCATCACCTCAGGACTCTTCACTGTCACAGCCAGCAAGAACCTCACCAGATACAGCCACCAAATCTTGAACTTCCCTTTCAGAACCATGAGGAACATAAACCTTTAGTCTTTGTAAATTAGTCAGTGGGTAGAATTTTGTTAATAATATCAGAGAAAAGATATGGAGTCCCAGAAATAGTAGTAAGGACCGAGTGCGTGCAGATCCTACTATGGTGGGAAATAGCGAAGCAGCTGAAGTGGTGCCATTTAGCTGATCCAAGAATGTCAACAGAAACCCAGAAATTTCAGAGAACTCCATACAAGATGAAAAGAAAAACTACATATACATCACCCAGATTTACTGTATAACCCAGCAGTCTATTTCTCAGTACTACTTAAGACAAATGATAACATGTTCACACAAAATCTGTGTTACCTTCCTGTCTCCATACCTGATCATGTGCTTCAAAAGCCTTTGGAAATGACTTGTGGAAAGAGTGTGAAAAGGTTTAGAGGTGTTGCTTGAAAGAGTATTGCTGAAACACCTCGGCCGTTCTGTGTGAGAGATTCAGGCATTCAACACCTACAGCCAAGAGAGGAAAGCCTGGCTACTGCTCAAGCTGGCAACGAACTTTGGCACCATCTACATGGTGCTGGTGGTAGTGCATGCAGAATGTAAGAGTTCTGAGGTTAAAAAGTCTTCCCCCTTGACTTCAGCAGGCCTGGGAAGCCAGGTAGTGTGCCTCTGAGAGGGCAACATGTGAAACTGTGAGTGAAAGCTTAAAATGCAGTGGAGACCCGCAAAGGTTTGGAAGAGCCAAAAATGTGGATCATCTAAGGAAAGCTACAAAGAGGGAGCAAAGGAGGCCCAAGAGAAAAGCCATGGGAACTACAAGCACTAGAAGCGCCAAAGAGTGGTGCCACATGGAGCTCAGGATTTGCCACAGGTTGCCTTGGACAGTTAAATGTGAAACTACAAGAGTTAATGTTTGCCGTACTGGATTCTGGACTTGCTTTGATCTCAATACTTTGTGTCCCCCTGTTGGTACCTTTTGGAATGGTAATGTTTATCTTGTGCCATAAACTTGGAAGTATTTAACTTTTCCTTTGTACAAGGGCTCACAGATGAGTTTGCCTTAGATATTGGAGGAGATTTGGGACTTAAGACTTCTCAGCAATCTAAAACTGTTAGGACTTTGGCAACTCTTAGAGGTGGCCTAAATGCCTTTTGCACAAAGGGATATATGTGAGTCAAGAATGGAATGTTACAGCTCATGTCTAGATGTCCCCCTAAAGCCTCTTGTAATCGTGAGGTGGGCTTCTCGAGTTTTTCATTGATTCATGATCCAACACCAGGATTATAAGCATGAGTGCTGCACCCACCCTGGGGTGCATCGCCTACATACAATACAAGGGAGGGAAAGGGGCTTATACTCTGGAGCTCCGCCCTTTGCTTGTCTTGCTTTTGCTGCTTTTAACAACCATGAACTGTACCCCTCTGCCATGGAACCCTACTAGGGAACCAGCCAAATAGGGACTAAAACTTCCACAAACTGTGATCTAAATAAACCTTTCCTTCCTTATTTCTGGGCATTAAGTATTTTGTTTCAGCAGTGAGAGAAAAGTAATCAAGACATTTATAAAACTTTCAGCTATGCCTTTAAAATTACTAAGATCAGGGGCCTGCCCATTAGCTCAGGTGTTTAAGTGCCTGCTGAAACAAAGCAGTCAGTCTCAGGATGCTGTGGTTTAATCCCCTAATTCTCAAGCCAATCCAGACCTACCCTGAAGGCATCCTGAGCGCCCCCCCTGAAAAAATCCTAAAATTACTAAGATCAATTACAGTTGTAACAGTTATTATAATTTAGCTATGTGCAAAGGCAAGCAAAATATAAAAACTTATCACTACACTAAGGTACAAAAATTATTTCACTTGCACAAGTGGCCAAAAATAGCTTCTAAATATAAACAAGTTTTGAATTTCCTAATTCTCACATATAATCAAAGCATGCACAACAAGAAAGGTAGAGGTGGCTGGACACTACGTTCAGGATACAATGTCAAAAAGCAGCCCAGGAGAACATGTCCCACAAAAATGCAAACTCACTTTGACAAATTATTTCATCTATTATTTTAAGCAGTTTGATATATATTTTTAGCAACATAAAAAATCTATAAGAAAACTGAAGAATACCATGACTTTCAAGCAAGCGACAACTCAATCTGCCCTAGTATTTAACCATGAAACACACCACCTAGTTTTTCCCCCGATGACTGTAGTATACAAACAAGTATGCTTGACTTCCTAATTTTAATTTGTTTGTTTCTTTTGAGACAGGATCTCACTATGTAGAGCAGGTTGACCTTTAACTCACTATGTAGTCCAGGTGGCCTCAAATTCACAGTGACTTTCCTGCCTCAGTCTCTCAACTACTAAGATTACAGGTGTGCACTACCACACCCAGTTTGACTTTCTAATTATTATTTATTGTGATGGCCTAACATTAAAAAAAATTAAAGCAAACATTTTTAAAAAGCAAACTACTTTAGCACATCACTTTTTAAAATTTCATTGTTTCTGGATTCAGAACACATAAATTAGTTTAAAATTAATCTCGTTTGTATAATTTCACTCATACAGCAAAAGATGTCATAGTTACTCTGATAGTTAACATCTAAAGTTAACTTGCATGTAAAACGGAAAATACAGAAATAAAAATCACTGCTTAAAGGTGATTTCACTATATAACTGTTAAACATATTAGGATATAGAGTCAGCTACATGGTATCATGTGGTCAAACATATACCCAATGAATTTAATGCCAAAAGACAGGGTCTTATACTCCAAAATACTATCTCTCACAACCATGAATTCAATTTCTCTCTTTTACATTAAAATTTAAAAGTAATCATAAAGGAAGAGGGGAAAATGAACAAATTTTACAGCTCTCTCAGGGCATGGTGCTGGCCTCCAAGTCCTGCCATATCTTCAGATTTAAAGGATGACTAGGGGGCTGGGAAGATGGCTCAGCAAAATAAGCGCTTCCCTGGCAAGCACAAAGGCCTGAGTTCAATCTCTGGTTCCACCAAAAAAACCAGGTGACTACAGGCAGGGTAGCTATTGCTAGTAAGCTGCTTGATTTCTTTACATGTACACATACTAAGCCAATGAACATGTCCAAATGAAATACATGGTACTTCCCCGGAAACAGCTATCATTTGGGGTTCGCGTATTCTTAGAACTATTTATCTCCTAGGAAAGATGTGGGTTTTGATTCCCCTATGTTAGAGTGAATTTCCTTATTCCAAGGCCTCTATGTAAAAGACAAGATTGAATTGCTTCAACATTACCAAAGTTCTAAGAGCCTTAGAAGATTATTTTGGCTATTTTGACTTTTTGAGACATTTGGCAATATCTCAGAATATCAAAGAAAAAAAAAAAGAAACCCACAAAATTTATGGGGAAAAAAATCGTAATTAACTGCAATTGCCAAGGCAACCAGATTCATTCAAGAAATGCTCATATGAGGGCCGGCCAGATAGCTCAGCGGATTAAAGCACCTGCTTCAACAGACACAAGGGCCCGGGGTTCGATTCCTGGCCTGCCATGCTGGCCCTGCGCCTGGGGTGTGCTGAGATGGAAATTGAGACTGGGCATGGTGGCGCACACCTGTAATCCCAGCACTTGGGAGACTGAAAAACAGGAGGATCACTACAAGTCCAATCTGTGTAGTGAGACCCTGTAGACCCT
>NDGM011140347.1:0-20035 GCA_002564305.1 Octomys mimax | reverse complement strand
TCCCTCCCTCCTTCCCTCTCTCTTCCTCTGGGTTGCTCTGAAGCTGCCCCAGCCATCTGGCCGAGCTGTGGAAGCCCCAGGCATATGTGGAGTTGATGATGCCATGCGCTGTGTCCCAGTGAGGGTGACATGTGAGTTTGGTTGCACCAACTGCATTCTGTCTCCCGACTTTGGCCCCTGAAAGGAGAGATGGAAAAGATGGTCAGGAGTTCAGCATTCCAGGCCAGCATGGCTTGGAATTGTTATCCTGTGGTCTTCTAGGCAAATATGAGCAAGCAGGTAGGTATTCTAGCAGTGAATTCCTCTTTCTGCCAGCTGGGGTTGGTTTGTGTCGCTCGTGGCCGAACCGGCACCTCAGCTGGCCCTCCCCAGCGCCCTCCCCCACAGGGCGCCGCGCCTCAGGGTCTGGGCTGGTTTCTAGTGAAAGGGCTCGTGGGTTTGAAGTCTTGTGCTGTTTTCCCTCTTCTCATGAACCAAGAGCAGTGCTTTACATTTTTCAGAAAACCTTTTGGCTCCCCGTTATTGAGCTCTTCCCCAAGCCAGGCACTGCAAGGTCCTCTGGGAATAAGTGTTCACTGCTGAACTGGGCCTCAAATGCCGCCCGAGGAAAGCAGGCTCCACACAGAGTGAGCGGGAGGCCACCCGGAGACGCCAAGGGGGCGGTCAGCAGGAGGCGCCGGGCAGCCTGGGCGGGGGCTGCGTGTGTGCGGAGCGGGACTGCGGAGGTCCGGGCTGCGAGAGCCAGGCTGGGAACTGGACTTGGTTATGAAACTTTAAAGGGGCACTAGTGTAATTTTCTGAGCGTCGGAGCGAGGCATTAGCTTAGGGTCTCGTTAGGCCTAAACTGAGTGATCGCTGATCCGTAGCCCGATCCGCCGCTGCCTCTGCGACCCGAGCTCAGCCCAGGAGCCGGCAGCTAGTGATGGAAGGAGCCCCTGAGCACCAGACACTGGACGGCGCGTCGCACGCAGCCCCCAGCACGCAGAAGGCGCCTAATGGCGCTCCATTTTTCTCACCTTTCGGCCTCTATCATAAGGAAATTACTAGGATCCACACGATGTGCCGTCTCCGAGCCAGCGCAGGCTGTGCAGCAATACCACTCTGACCCCGGGCTCCAGTCGCGCAGCTCCCAGCCCATGGCCGGGGCAAGCTGTCGCCTGTTCTCACTCTGCACCCTCCGCCTGAGGTGGGGCACAGGACCTCCGCCATTAGATTACTTGAGTGCGAATGCACTAACGCGGTCGCATTCGCAGTGCTGTGCCCGGTGCAGACGAGGCATTCAGCACCCGTGCTCCAAGTAACACGCACAAGCCTCCCAGGTGGAGCTCGTCCCCGCCTTCGGTTAGGAGACCCGCCAAAAAGAAAAAAAAAGGAAGATTTAACGTGAGATTATTGCTTCCTTAGCGTTTTCTTCAAGCCTTTATCTTTCGGAAACAAAAGAACAAATTACATCTCAGAGGTTTTCTATTCTTC
The DNA here is from genome assembly GCA_002564305.1 of Octomys mimax. Lineage (NCBI taxonomy): Eukaryota > Metazoa > Chordata > Mammalia > Rodentia > Octodontidae > Octomys > Octomys mimax. The sequence goes on along the minus strand of NDGM011140347.1, from coordinate 18,562 downwards.
TTGACGAAGGCCTGGTCATTATCAGAAATTTCCAGACCTGCGCTTGACCCTGGCCCTCCGGGGAACACACAGCTACCCTTGGGCACCCTCCAAACCCAGCAGAATGCGGCTGCGGCGCTCAGCCCTCCTTAGTCGCTGCCCAGGGCCCTGGAGGTTGCCCGCACCCTGAACCTACGTGGCAGTGCCCTAAGTCCATGAACGTGCAGAAGCTGGGGATGAGGTGGGGGCTCCGAGCCTGGAGCCCAGTGGCCCTGCAGCGGGCACAGGCTCTTCCGTCAGCCCCCCTTGGCCCGCCTCGGCCTCCTTCAGCCCCCCTCGGTCCCCCTTGTTCCACCTCGGCCTCCCTCGGTCTCGCTCGGTCTCCCTCGGTCTCCCTCGGCCTCCCTCGGTCTCGCTCGGCCTCCCTTAGCCCTCCCATCCCCCCTCACCCCGCCTCACCCCCCATGGGCCCTCCTCCCCCTTCCCCCCCTTTATGGGCCCCCCTCGGTTTCCTCCTGCCTCCCTTGGCCTCTCCCGGCTTCCCTCTCCACTCTGTGCCTCTAGCTCATGCAGACTCAGCTCCCAGCCTGTATCTGTGTCCCTAATCCATAAGTCCTTCCCATACCTGTCCCTGATGTAAAGCCTGGCGTTCTGTGGGAACTGCACCCCTTTTCACCCGCAGTACCTCTTTCGAGGGTTCAGAGGTCTGGTCAGAAACCCAGTGGCCAAGCAAGGCTTCCTCGTTTCCTGTGCTGCTCCACTTCCGCCTTGCTGCGCAGAGCCAGGGCAGACTGCTCCAGCCAGCCAGGGAGACAGGGGCAAAGGCACCCATGCAGGGGACTCTCAGAATGTGACAGCAGCATTCTGGGGCCAGGAGAGGGGTGCAGGAACAGCCTGCACCCCTCAGAGTGACATCACCAGTCTCTCACCTGCCACCTGCAGCAGCACCCAGGATGTCAGTGGAAATCCCAGTTGTTCAGGTGGAGCCAGGCCTGTCCCGCAGGAAGGAGGTTGAGGTCCTGACCCCAGTACCTTAGAGTGTGACCCTGCTTGGAAACAGGCCTGCTGCTAGATTACACGAAGTGATAGCAGAGCAAAGTGGGCCTGTCACCCCCAGTAACCCCTGTCCGCGGGGCAGGTGGAGCTACCCAGACTGCTCCAGGTATGACATGCCAGCTAGGAGTGCAGAGATGAAGCCCTGAAGCACCAGGGCTGCAGGGCACACAAGCGGAGGTGCAGGTGGGGACAGTAGGCTCCCCACACCTGGCTTTCAGGTTCTCCTCAACTGAGAAGCAACTCATCTCCATTGAGGGCCTTTGTCACAGCCCTGTGGGTAGTGCAGACCACCCTCTGCTGCCTGCTCCAGCCGCAGGCCCCTTCTAAGCTCTAGGTCTCCCTCCGTCCTTGCACACACCTTCTCTGCTTCCCCGGCCCTCCCTTCTCAGGCCCTCCCTTCAACCGTTCAGTGTGTTCAACCGTTCTCGCCTGGAACATCTCCTCTGCACTCAGGTCCTATTCTTTACCCCGCTCACTCTTTGAGAAGACATTACAGGGTTTCACAAGGCTGCCACTGACTTCACAGAAACTCAGCTTTTGTGTTAGTCCCAAAATGTCCCGAAGAGGTTGTCCTGGACAGCTGTGTCCCATGGCTGTCTTCCTGGTCTCTCTTCTTATCTCTCAGAATACTGTCTTATTTAATTTCATTGTAGGATTTCGAGTTTCTCTGCGCCACTCAGCATCAATGTATTTATGATCTCTCTAGGGTCCTCCAGAGCTTGGCAGAATAACTCCTGGTGTGGATTCTGGGTCAGGTCTAGATCTTGACCAAGGTGGCCTGGAGGGAAGCGACCACAAGTCAGCTGCTGTCTTCCCAGCCCTTGAATGACGGGTGAGGGGCTGTGTGGGCAGAGAAGGCAGAGAAGCGAGCAGGTGGAGTCGTCCACCTCCGAGGCCCGAGGCTGGCATGGCCTTGGCTCTGATGAGGCGTGCTGCCCCAGCTCATTGTTTCTGCAGTGCATCTTGCTTGTTAAGTAAGAGCAGCAGAAAGTGAGGCAGATTCTCAGCGATGAGCAAACACAGGGCAAAAAGAGCCACACTCTGCCCTGGTGGCCATTGGCATGGTGGTGTGAAGATGGGCTGAATGACTGAAAGAGATGCTCAGAGAGGAGTTTTCCAGGGCGCTGTCCTTCCCGCCTGTCCCCAACCATGCACAGACCTGGACCAGTCAGCACATCCTGTGGTTGTAACCCCTGGCGCTTTCCAACTCTTGGCACTAGGGATATCAACATATTTGGTCACTGGAGAAAGGTTTCCCTGGTCTGCCATTTTTGAGCAGCTTCAGGTCCAGTGGATGCCATGGTTTTGGGACTTGTAGGCACAGGGTTTGGTGTTGGGTGGGGAATGCGTATTTCTACCCCTCATTGATCAGAGGTTTCCCTTTTTAGGGCACAGGAAATAATGCTGTGTGAAGCACTGTCCTTTCCTAAAGGTATTTTGAAAAGGCAGACTCTCTGCCCAGGTGTTGGGCCAGCCCTGGCTTCTTCTGGGTGTCCGCTCTGCTTTTCCCTAGTGTTGTACAGGAACTTCAAAGCAGAGGCGCCGAAGGCCAGCTGTAGCCTCTCCTCTGGCCGCTTGCTCTCCGATGCTGCCCGTCTTTTGCCCCCCATCCTCTTTCCTGGCTGTCATTCACTCACTGATTGAATCTGATAAATAGATTTCAGTTTTCTTTCCTTCCCTCTGCTCTGGGTTGATGCATCAGTTCAGTTCCTCCTCCTCCTCCTTCCTCTCTTCACCTGTTCCTCCTTTCCCTTCTGCTCAGACTCTTCTGAATCTCACCTGAGCAGGTATGGTGGCTTGCTAAGTGACTTTCTTGATGCCAGACTCCCTTCTCTAGTCCACTTGCCACTCCTATGGTGTCACATCTTATGTGGATGGGGAACATGTTGCACTGCTTGTGGGTCCTCCCCAGCTCCTTGCTGCCTCTGGACTGGGCTGGTGCCCACGCACCTCAGCACAGTGTCTCCTCTCTGCTGGTGTCTCTGGCCTGTCCTCTCTTCACGGCCTGGCTGAAGCCTGTCTTGTGAGGCCTCTTGGCTCAGGCTTTACCTCTGGCCATGCATCCATCTACAGCGCTGCCTTCCTGACCCTCAGATGCAGCCCTTGGTGCTAGGAAGTCCCTGCTGTGGGCAGTCCCACCCTCGTCGGGCCCCTCTGCCCAGACTACACAGTCATGGCCACCCAGCAGCAATCATTTTGGTGTCCAGCTGGACCTGGAGTCCGTGGAGATTAGAGGCAGTGCCGCTGTGCCCCGTGTGCCCTGCGTGCCAACAGCCATTCAGGGTTCAGCTGAGGCCCTGGCAGACAGTGCTGCTGCCATGAGGCACTGTTCTGTCCCAGTGTCCTTGTGAGTTACCATTTGCCTTTTATAGCCTGGATAGTGCTTTACAAAATCTGCTCTTTCGTATTGGGAAAAGGTATTGTACTAGGGATACTAGAGGACTCAATGTTTTCTACAAATCACCCTAAACTGAAACCTTTTACTGGCACATCCCCTTTGAGCAAAAGAATCTCTTTTCTGTCTGCTCAGACCAGACAATGCCCAATGTTTGTGAGCACAGCCAACAAACACGACACTTTCTGTCTCCTTCCTTGCAGAGCTCCAGATTTGGGCATGATTTACAGCTGTGCTTTAGCTCTGACAGAGGGGCCCAGTGTAGCAGATTTAGGCTGGCGAGATTGCTAAATTGTGATAAATCCAAGGAAGCCTTTCCTACGTATTCAAATGCAGGAGTTGACTCTTCTGCAAGCAGTATTTTGATTTACACCACTCAGTTCAATCAGCTTTTATGAAGTGCCTGCCCTGGACCCAGTAGGTAATATATTTTAGCCATCTGCAAGCTTACCATGTAATGGGGGGATGACACATCAAGACAGGCGGTGCCCAAAGGTGACTGTGGGGGAGCAAAGTTCTGTGAATAGAAATATTCCAGTGGGAAGTTCCTCCCTGCCCAAAAGCATGTGTGGGAGTGTTTAGCGCAAGGTGTGTCTGGCTAAGGCTCTGTGTTGGTGGAGTTGGGAGATAGGATCTTTAGTGGGAAATTAGGATCAGACCAGCTTGTTACACTGGAGACTTCAGGAGGGACTCAGCGCTTTACAGGAAGAGGAGGAAAGGCAGTCTGCCCCCTGCTCTGGCCATGGGATGCCCTCTGCCACGTTCTGAGGCAGCAAGAAGGCCCTCGCCTGAAGCCTCGCAGATGTGAGCTCCATAACTTCCAGAGCCAGGAGGGAGATCAACTTCTATTCACTGCAAATCTCGTAGCCTGAGTATTTTGCACAGCTTTGCATGGTAAAGGGGGATGGGTAGTACAGCCAAGGGTGAAGGGGTCCTTTTGGAACTTACCTCAGGGAACAGTTGGTGTCACATAGCATACCAGTGAGGGGCCACTTTAATGTGTCTCACCAGGAGCATGGCGTCTTTGGGCTCTTGGGGACCATGAAAGAAGGTGACCACCCGGGGCCTTGCCTGCTGGTTTGCTGTCTCGGGCCGTCTCTCCCAAGCTGTGGTTTTCACACTGACACACTGGCACTTGAGCTGAGGCAGAGGTTGCTAGGTCCTTTTGAAGATATGGAGCCAGCCATGAGCACCCACGGAGTCCTTCCCCAGGGCAGTGAGACTCTATGTCACTCACCGGGCCCTCAACTGTACCCAGGAACATGCAACCACATCTCAACCAGGTCACGTTCTCTGCTCAGTGGGACAGAAGCTGAGGGTGCAGCCCAGGGGTAGAGTACTTGCTTGCACGCATAACGTCCAAGGTTCAATCCCCAGAACTGCAAGAGAAAGAAGACAGAAATGAAAGCTGGTATAAAGCAGAAAATAAACTTCCTTTCTCTGAATGGACCTAGAGAAAGGTTGTCAGAGAAGCTTTTCCTGAACTCTTTAGAAGATAGATTTGACCTTCAGAGACCTGGCAAAAAAAGCGATGCTGTCATCCTGGTCCCATGTGTAATTCAAGCTCAAATGCTACCAAACCAGGACATCTGGGTAAGGATGTTTAACACCACCTGGTGTTTCCCATGATAAAAGTGCTTCTGACTATACATTCTCTCAGTTTCTTTCCCCTTTGTTGTGTCCTGCTTCATCTGCCCGTCAGGACCCAGGACTTCGGGGCGCTGTTCAGGACCCAGGCCTTTGGGGCGCTGTTCGGGACCCAGGCCTTTGGGGCACTGTTCGGGACCTGACCCAGGCCTTCGGGGCACCCTGGTTGTGCAGGGCTGGGCTCACTGCAGAGGCAGTGCTCTCGGTTTTCTTCATGCAAGTGCCCACTGCGTGTCTTCAGCGGCCAGGGCCATGGGCTGCGCTGCCCCTAGGGACAGGATGAAGGCTGCCACCAGGTGGGCGTGGCATTTGTTGAGTGGTCTTTTCTGGTCCTCTTGACAGCTGGCTGGTGGGAGGAGTTGCAGGGGAAGGCCTGGGGGAGCCTGGGGCTGTCATGGAGACATCGGGGTTGGTTTAGTCTTAGCCCTGGTGCTGGCATCTGCAGAGAGGGGCTGTGATCACACGGAGAGAACAGCACACTCAGCCAGGGGCTCACAGGGAAGCCTTGGAGTCAGCTTAGAGCCAGGTTAGAAGGCTGGAAATGGTGAAGGTGGGGGAAAGAAAGGCTGAGGCAGGCTGTCCGGGCCTCGTCAGGTTCCACCACTTCTGGTCTGTGCAGATCCTGCCCCCAGTGGGGCTGTGGCTCTGATCCAGCCTGTCTCCACCCTCAAGGATGCCTGCAGGAAGCACACTGGGGGGGAGGGCTCAGGCAACAGGCGTGGCCTGAGACTGGCCGACTTATTTAACACAAGATTGTGTTGTCTCGTTCACGGGTGGGTGTCCGGCGTTCTTGCTCACTCTCTTATTTGCGTGAGGGAGTGACAGGAGCTGCGTTTGTATCCTCGGGCCTGGGAAAGACATTTGCAGCAGAGGTTCGGGTCTGTCCAGCAGGGACAACACACACTGACCACAGCCATGATTCTGGGGACGGACCCCTTCCCCACCTCGCCAGTCCAAAGCGTGAAGACCCTTCACCGCAGCTATGTTGAGTGGTGGCTCGTAAATGCACATTTGAAATAACAGATCTAGGGGCCTGGGAGATGGCTCAGTAGGAGAAGCGCTTCCCTGGCAAGCGCAAGGGCCTGAATTCAGTCCCCAGTTCTGCAAGACTGAAATAACCGATCTCGCATAAGACCTAATGCTTCGGAGAACTGCATAAGGCCTAACGCTTAGGAGAACGGCGTAAGAGCTAACGCTTAGGAGAACGGCGTAAGGCCTAACGCTTAGGAGAACGGCGTAAGACCTAACCCTTAGGAGAACTGCATAAGACCTAATGCTTTGGAGAACTGTGGTTTATTTTGAAAGCCTTTACTAATACCACTTTGGCAAATAAATACATGATTAATAAATAAAAATTTAAAAGACAGAGTATGCTGTTAACAGTATAGAATTCCAGTTCCATGGGTCCTGTGTCCTTACAGCTTCTGCCCTTGAGGCACAGTAGCCAACCCTGCCCTGGGGCTGCATGGAGGGAGGACAGCCTGCAGCCTGGCCCAGCGCTGCACACCCACCCTGGGCGGATGGTGTCCCCTTGGAGGAGGCTCACCGTGGCTGTTGTGGACCCCGGCCAGGCACTAAGCAGCCTGGCCCTGCTGCTCCTGGGGCCAGCTTACTCCCGGTGGCCTCAGGGTGAGCCAAGCTCCAAGGTGAGCCTGCCTCCGACCCCACTGCTCTCCTGACTATGGGAACAGCTGCGGAGGAAGCGCACCTCCAGGTGTCTGCAGTATGATTTATAGCATAGATTTAAGCAGCCTGCTGATGTTTTATTAATCAAAATGTCAGATCATCTAAGGGAAATGTATTTGCAACAAAACTCAACATTTTCAATTTTTAAAATAAGGATTTGAGGCCCCAAGTCTGGGTTTCCAGTTAAAAGATTGTGTAAGGGAGCACTATTATGGATAACATTAATATTTGTAGTAATATCCGTAGGAGTTTGCTCGGCTTCCTTTTTTTCTTAAGCCAAGATTACAGTTTCAGTCTATGTACCTCTCAGAAATTCCAAGCAGCTTCCACTAAACAGAGACAAGAACTATTGTTCTTATTATGGATCTGGGAAAAAAAAATGAATATTTCAGATGGCATCTTCATGGGTAATCAATGAGTCAGATTTTTGATTGTTTGTGTTTGTCCTTTAGAAACACGTCCCGCATGTTTTGACTTGTAGAGCCTTTCCCCAGTGCTGTCCCCTCTGACCTCATCTGCAAAGCATTTCTGTGTAAAGGGTACTACCTCCATTTACCCACAAGGAAGTAAGGCGCTGGCTCCCAGCCCTGGCGCGACCGCAGGAGGCCGGGGTGTGTTCACGCTGGGCGCTCTGCCTCGCTGTCCCTGCTCTTCTCGACCGCCCTGCTCATTGCTCATTTCTCATATAGTCTCATACAGACTACATCTTGGTGTGCCGCCCTTCTGGCCCCACCCTTGAGCTGAACGCTGGGAGTGCAGAGGCAAGAGCACGGTGTCTGCCCTGGAGGAGTCCCCAGTCTGACAGTGATGAGATCAGTACGCCGACACTGGAGAAGAGCTTTTGGCTGGATGCTGCCGCATGGTGGCACTCACATGTGCCTGATACTCTGAGAAGCACCAGACAAGAGAGAGGAAAGCACCTCCCACTAGGATCCCGAGTCCAGCAGGCAAGCACCAGGGAGTCTGACGTGGCCGACTCGGGTGTGCAAGCACTATACCTGTGTGTGCACAGCTCAGCTTAGCTGTTTTAGCTCACCAAGTGCTAGAGCAGAGGAAAGAACCTCAGCCAGGGAGTGTCAAGGTAGGGGCTCCACAGTCCTCGGTGTTGGGTACACACGGGTGAAAACAGGGCGTCCTTATTCCTGGACATGCGGGCCCTTTCTCTGCTGCCTCCATTTCATGGGTGGGGGGGGATCATGTCTCCTCCTCCTACAAGGGGAGGAAGGGTGCCAAGGAAGGGCCTCCTTAGAGACCAAGTTCCCGTCTTCTTAGGAGAGCAGCTTCCTCCCTCTTATTTGTGGAGCAGCTGCAGTCTGTATCCCCTGCATGGAAACCCATGCGGACTCAACTCTTCCTTTGCCTGTTTCCCTTCTTCCTGCACAGACTTCCTCCTCCTGCTTGACATTTCCCTCAGAGGGATCTCTCTTGATCTCCTTAGCTAACCGATGTTTGGAGAGTGAAAGTCAGAAGCCTGGAAAATTATTTCCATTCTGGTTCTTTCCCCTTGATAATGCTGCCCGAGACAGTGACACAGCAACCTCCAACGTGACAGCAGGAGGGCTTGTGAGGGGAGGACAGGAAGAACGCCAGGAAGACAGACACCAGCATCTAGAGCACACTCCCCAGAGACACAGTGTGTCGTAATCAGATGTCCTACTGTACTCTCCCCAGACAAGACTGGGTGTTGCACTACACAGTAGGGCGTATGTTCAGGGCGTGCCTCATTCTTCCATGTACAACAGTCTCCATTTATTCAAGTGCAGTCACGTCATCCTTTTCTGGAGCACCGTCATAACTCTCCAAACCCCACCTTCTGACCCGAACACCTTGGACTCCATCACCTGTAGAGAGCCACTGGCCCATTCTCTCCAGGGACTGAGCTCTCTGCATGGCCTGCTCAGAGGGCTTTGGAGACATGGCTGTCTGTGATTTTATCCCAAGATTCCTTCACCCAAGTCATGAATTCTTGCAAGCTGGGCTTCAGCAAGTTTCCATCAAATCAAGTGTCAATTGAACTCTTATGAGATAGGAGTGACAACAAAAATGATGACAGCTAAGAATGATGGTCCACACAAAAGTGACAAACGCTGGGGCGCCACAATTCAGAAAAGCTTCTTTCTTCCCATGAGTTCATTAGGAGTGTCCACGACAACACATGGCGTATTAATCCTGAAGATTCGTGTTAGGCACAACCACACCCTTGTGCATGTTGCCCCTGCGTTGTGTCTGTGCACTGATTGATTTTTCAGCATCTGCTTGAGCATTTACAGATACCTAATTATAATTTATATTATCATTTTTAAAGTGTTAATGTCAATAATATTTTTAATTACATATTAGTATTGTTTTATAAATCAAGACGGTGGACTCTTGACTTATAGGCTCAGTGCCCGAGGGCTGGTTGTAACGCAGGCTGCCAGCTGAAGGCTCTGGCTCCTCCATGCAGCCTTCAAAGTCTCTCTCTACACAGGCAGATCGGATCTCAGAGTCCCCGGAGAGACACTGACCCAGGATTTCTCACTTGACCCCGCACAGGAGAGGATGCTGTCACGGTCCTTCCAGAACTCTGGGGGCTAAATCCTATCTGAGGCCTGAGACCTTTGGAAGCACAAGCAGCCACACCAGGGTCATAACCCAAGACTTTGGTCATAAGTTAAAACTAAAGTTCTGGTCATAACCCAAGTTGCTCCTCTGCCAGGTGGGCTGTAACTCGAGGATCCACTCTGTGTGCAGTGTGTGGCAGTGGGCACTAAATGCATCACGTGACTGGTGAGCTCAGCTGGGGCTTATTTTTGGAGTAGGACTTGTCCTCCGAGCATGCTGAGAAGTCATGGTCTTGCCCGGGCTTGTCTTATCTGGGGGCACACGTGGTGGGAAATGCAAGGAGTCCTTGGTTACAGATGACTCTCACAGGCAGAAGCAGAAGCCCTCATCTCCAGAAGCAGCCAGGAAGGGCCAGGAATGGCGCGGAGTTCCGCAGACATGCTTGTGGGGAGAAGAGGGGTCCAGAGAGAAGGAAAATCTCAAGGGAGCAGGACCCTCTGCCCTGTGGGTGGGAGTGCAGGGAGGGGAGGACACAACACTGGGAACAGAGGCAGCAGAGGGGTGTGGGCGGCCCCTGTGGCTCTTGGGTGACCGATCCTGGGCTTCCTGCAGGTCAGTCACTGTCTCCACCAGACTGAGAGCAAAACCCTGGAGCTGGCTCAGCACTAGCTAATCCAGCCCTTTCTCTTGCGTTCCAGGCTTGTCCGCCTCCCCGCGTGGAGACCTCACAATCCTGCGGCAGCTCAGCCGTTTCTTACACTTCCACCTGGAGAGGGAACGCCTCACCCTTGTCTGACACTGTCATGGGGAAAGACGCTGATCCCCTTCTGCAGGGCTCCAGGGCCGATTAAGGGCAAGGGCAGAGCTGGCCTGCAGACCTGAGGGTTGGTGTAGTTCGGGGACCCATCCCTGGGCAAAGGGCTGCTCGCACCGGCTGGGCTGCGGACGGAGGAAGCAGCTCTTCTGCTCCCCCTGCCCAGCAGTGTGGCGGGGAGACTGCTCATCCAGGGGCCGGGGTGGAGTCCGGTGTGGATCCCAGAGCTCGTTTTGGGGGCGCTGACAGGAGCTTAGGAGCCCCAACTTCAGGCCCAGATCCGAACTTCACAGGAGTCCTAGTCCTCGGGAAGCTACAGAGTCACTGCCACCGGGCTGAGGTTCTCGCCCTGGGCTTGCTTCGGCACGGCCCCGTGGCCTGCCCGCCGCTCAGCAAGCAGTTACCACGTAGCTCCCCTGTCCCAGGACCGTGTCTAGCGCTGGAACGCAGGAACCAGCAGGATGTAGCTGCACAGCCAGGGAGAGACACAGGAAAGAGAATGAGGAAGACAAGGTGGGCACCCAGCAGGCGCAGCGGGGCTCTCAGGGACCCCTGGGGAGACGTGGGTCCTACGTAGAGAACAAACGAGGTCACGGAGAGGAGCAGCGGTGCAGAGCTGGAGTCTGAGAAGCGAGATAGAGAGCTGGGCGGGACCCAGGGGTGCCCTCGAGGCTGGGCTGCTCCAACCGCAGGGAGCCCCGAGGCTGAGCCCTGGGGGCACCAGTGGCTGTCATTACTGTGATGCTGGCACTCCCCATAACGGAAAGACCACACTGAACTGGAAAAGACGACAGAGGCTGGGAAGCTATCAGGTACATTTTTTAAAGGTAGAGTTTTAAGAAAAAAACAAAAACAAAAACAAAAACCAGAACTAAAAGTCTTTTTGAGAACCTACTAATTTCCAGGCCCTGTGCTGAGTTAAGCAGGCCGTCTGATTCCAGGAGAAGCTCCAGCCCCTGCACCTATATCCAGTTCCCGTAAGATTTGGACAATTGCTAAACACTGTCCACCCATGTCCCTTCCCCTGCTTTGAGGATTCTGCCTACCGTAAGCCTCTGTCTTCTCACTAAGTTCCCAAGCATCACCCAGGGGCGACCAAGCTCTGTCCTTTAAATTCTCTTACCTAGGGATGAGGGTGCAGTAAAGTGTGCTTCCCAGTATTCTTACCAAAATCTCTCTTTCTGTCTCTCTCTGTCTCCGTCTCTCTCTCTCCGTCTCTCTCTGTCTCTGCCTGTCTCTCTCTCTGTCTCTTTTTGTCTCTGTCTGTCTCTGTCTCTGTCTCTGTTTCTCTGTCTGTCTCTCTCTGTGTTTGTCTGTCTGTCTCTCTGTCTCTGACAGGTGGCCGAACCGCAGGCCTTATGTGTGCTAGCCAGGAGCTCTACCAATGAGCTACATCCGCAGCCCACCTTCACCTTTTACACTGGACTTGACCTTCGTCAGATCAGCATGGGTGAAGCTACCCGCTGGGATGGGGGTTTTGTCAAGATCTGTGTCCCTAAGAAGTGAATGGCTTTCCTGTGCTTCTCATCTTAACACAAGAACTGTCAAAGAGCTGCATCCCACAGCAGACGGGAGCAGCTGTGGTGGGGCCTTAATTTCTGCTTATCAACAAGGAGTCACCGCTTCTGCCCTTACCAGCAGGCCGGGCTGGCCATCTACTTTGCCATAGCCGAAGGGGAAGAGGCAAGGCCTTCCCAAGACCTCCATGAGCCACCCCTCTTGGGAGCGCCCATAATTCTCTCCTCCTCTCCACAAGCTCTTGTTTCTCGAGGAGCTTAGGCAGGGAGTGAGAGAAGAACAGCCTTCTGGTTACAGTTACACTGGGGCCTCTGAGGGAAAGGGCAAAGCCAGCCCCTGGCTCCTTTTGGTCTGCACCCTCCGAATGCAAGCCAGCTTCCTCTGCGGTATCTGGGAGGTGGGGCAGGCCTTCACGGTTCATAGCTAAAGGAGGGGTGGCCAAGAGATTCTTGCCACATCTGTGCCTGTGATAGAGAGAACAGGAAGGCTCAGGGGACATTGTCACCTTGGCAGGGGGTATTTGGATAGTAGTTTTCAATTTTGAAAAGGACTCATTTCTTGTCTTGATAAATGCTGTTTCCTGCCGTACTCCGTTCGCATGTGGCTCCACCGCTGGTAGGAGAACACAGACAGGCCCGCAGAAGGAACCTTCTGCCCTGTAGGTCCTAGGGAAGAGGAAAGGCCCTTGAGCAGATGGAGTGGAAGACTGGGGATTGGAAATCAGGGCAACAAGAGCCAAAAGGACAATTTTAAAATAATCCTGAAACAAATGAAAAAAAAGTGCAACATACCAAGACTTACAGAATACAGCCAAGACGAGTGATAAAAAGGAACTTTATAGCTGTCAACACACTAAGAAAGAAGGACGATAGCAAATCAAGCACCTAGCTTTGTGCCTGTTAGAGAGACTTGTCATTCCTAACAACCAGGGAAATTTGGGTCTAAGCCGCAGTAAGACACCACTTCCCAGCCCTAACGGTGGCTGCCAGCCGGGCCGAGAAAGTGATCAGCCTTGCTGTGGGCGTGGAGAAGCTGGCCTGTGTACTGCTGGAGGGAGGAAAAAACGAAAAGAGCATGATGGCTCCTCAGAGATTTAGAAGTAGAAGTCACTGTATGATTGCAATGGTTGATACTTTGTGCCAGCTTGAGAAGTTTAGAAGGTTAGCTACAGACTCAGCAGGGAGCCAGGGGACCTCACCTTGCAGACGCCCTGGTGCTGTGCAAGAGGAGGGCGCGGAGACAGGTGAGGGCTACGCCTGCCCTGGAGGTGGCAGCCTGCTCACAACATAAGGGAGGCTTGCTTCCCTCCCGCGCTGCTCTTGGCCCTGTTCTGTCTTCTGTGGCCTGAAGTGGTGCTGTGTGTCAGGCCACCCTACCTTGGAGTCTGCTGATTGTGCACTGAAGCCTCTGCACCCTGTGAGTTAAGTAAACCTTCCTTCTTTAACTTTGGGTGACTGGTATTTCGTCTCAGCAATGATAGAGAAGTAACCAAGACAATGACCCAGTAATTCCACTTGTAGCCATATATCCAAAAGAACTGAAAATATGGTCCAGGACAAATATCTGTACTGACATGTTCAAAGCAGTCTAATTTACCCTAGTCAGAAGGAAGAATCAAGTCGATGCCTATCAGTAGATGAAAGGACAAATTGTGATCTATGCCACATAACGGGCTATTGCTCAGCTTTAGCAGTGAAGGCAAAGTCGGACACAGCCTGTGATACAACAGGTATGAGAGCTGAAGACGTTAGGCTAAGTAAAATAAATGAACAACCAAGATAAATGCCGCATTGCTCCATTCATGTGAGGGACTTAGGGCAGCAACTCACAGAAGTAGAGGAAGGTTTCACTTTTGCAAGAGGAAAAAGATCTAGAGATTGGTTGTGTAGCTGCATTAAAATTAAAAATTCAGATGAGTGCTTAGTAGCCAGTTCAATCATTGGAAAATGTTCCAGTATGTTTAACTACTTGAATATGTGAAAATAGTTTTCCAATTGTAAGACTTATAAAATTTAGATACAGGTCAAGTATTTCTGATAAAAATTTCTTGTCTGAATTGAGATATGCTATGACGTATGCATTCGATTTCAAGAACTTAGTGTATTTCAAGTGATGATAGTTTGGATTAAATAAAATATGTCACTAAGGTAAACTCAGCTCATTCTTTTTATTTTTTATATGTCTATTTTTTATATGGCTATCAAAACATAAAACTGATTTATAAAATGTACAAGTGATTTGTACTGTGCCTCTGTTAGGAGATTTCTAAGAATGGCCACCCAGAGGGAGGAAAGGGGATATGTTGAACGTCACACTGGATTTGCCTTATTTGATAGAAAGTACTGAGACACTCCAGGTTTTTCTCAGTTATGCCTCCATCACAAAAGTTGAAAATATAATTTAGAAATTAGGAGTCTGGGGTACACCTGAGTTCAAGGTCTGCCTGAACTACATAGCAAAATCCAGTCTTAAAAATAAAGACAAGAAAATGGCAGCGTGGTAAGCAAAGCCAGCATTCGTCTCTGGGAGTTGGGATACAGACCCTGGAAATAGCACCTGGGGGAAGAAAAAAGAGAGAAGCGGATCCCTGGGAATCAGGGAGGACCTGACAGGAAAAGTAAAACCTACAGAGAAATTAAAGCAAGAAAACCTAACAGTGAGAAGAAGAGACATATGAACCTTCTCCCCAGCTCCTGGCTTGCAGCTCACAGGAAAAGGAGACCAAATCTAGGGACTCAACATGGGAGCCATGGACTCCAGCGCACCTCAGGGAGAAATGTGGTGGGGCCAGTGGTGCTGGGAGCTGCAGGGGGAAGCACAGGGGTTGGCTCCCACATGGGCCATTGGCCAGGTGACGCAGGTGAGTGACTCACCTGTCAAGGCCCTGTCAAGGCCCTGGAAGGGCGCTGGGCAGGATGCTACTTGGGGAAGGGCGGAGAGTTGCAACCCAGGACTCCGAGCAGAGTCAGGATGCCTTCTCTTTGATGCTCCCAGTGTTACATTCCCAGAGATTGAGTAAGAAGTGCCAGGGACAGTCATCGTAGAGGAGCCCTGCTGAGGCTGAAAAGACCCCCCCCCCGGGGGGGGCTGGAGTGAAAGGACACAGGCCCCACCCTCACTGCCCGAGGCTGGCCTGGTTTTGAAAATCATGGCACTGATGCCGCTGCTCTAATTCCGCTGGTTTCTGGTGCTGGCGTCCAGCACAGGTCTGGAGTCTGACCTTCTTCATCTACCAGCGTGAGCAGGCCCATCTTGACTTGGACACTGTCCCAAAACTGTAGATCATGAACAAAAACCACACGCTCAAAAATCACAGAGAAATTCCTCTCTCTCTCTTCCCTCCTTCCCTCCTCCCCTTATCCTCCCTTCCTCTCTCCCTTTCTTTCTTTTTTCATTGTTTCTCCTTCCTTTTTTTCTTTCTTTCTTTCTTGTGAGTGTATATGTGTTATTTTTTGTTTCATTTTTCTTCTTTTCTTGCCCTCTTTCTTCATTAGTGCACTGGGGAAATGTTCCTTTTTCCTCCTTTCTTGCTTTTATCTCTTTTTCTTATTTTTTCCTTTTCTTCCCTTTATTTTTCTCCGTTTAATTTTTTCTCTTATTTTTACTCAACATATAATTCCTTTTCCTGTCTTTCGCACTTCTATTCCTCATCAATTTTTGTGCTTTGTCTTTACCAAACTATAAAAGTCCTTCTGCTCTCCTATAAGATCCTTTCCCCCATTCTCAAACTGTGTACTTTTAATGGTATAATCATAGAGTTTTATTAATCTTTGGATAATTAACTCTGTAAAATTACTGTTGAATTCTTCTGTACCACTAGTGAAGATATAGTTGTCACAGTACATATTTGTTGTCACTTGGTATTAACAAGGTTGCATAATTGTTGCTATTTCTCTGTAAACCAACACTTGGCTTACCTATGTGACATTAGCAACGCTAGAGTAGATGCCCAGAGAACTCAGTGTTGGGGTAATTGTACTGTATTCTTCCCTCCAAAGTTAATCAGAGTGGTCAGATCTTGGAGCTGACAAAGGACAACACTAAGCCACATCCAGAGTACACCACTGGACTAAAGAGATCTTTATATTAGTAACAAAATCTTTAAACTATGTGTCCATAAACCTTAACACAAAACAAAACAAAGCAAATGATAAAAACATAAGACAAGGCAAGAAAATGCTCCCCAAACTCCCAACTCCTTCAAAGCCAGTATGAGGCATAAACCCAAAGTACTCAAAGGCTGAGACAAGCAATGAGACAGCAGGTCAGAGAGCTGTGAGGCGATCGCAGGAGGTGTATCTAGGGAGGTAGAGGAGTAATAACCACAGTGATCCAAAGACTTTCAGAGGACACTGATATAAAGCTATATGATCTAAACAAAGTGATACAAAACATGAATGATCAGTTTATCAAAAAATTAAAGTCCATAAAAAGGCTTCAATCAGAAATACAAGAGCTTAAAAATTATATTAAAGACATGAGCAGCAGAGTGGAACCATGTGAGGACAGAATTTCAGAACTCGAGGCCTTCAAGGTCCAACCACCAAGAGACACCTTCACAGCAGCAAGAGAACACGAGAAGCTGGTCTGACAGCTGCTGATGATGCGAAGAAGACTGAGATGAGCTGGAACAAGTGAAAAATCGGAAGCAACGAGCATGGCACAGCGCAAACTGTTCACAGAAATAATGACAGAAGACTCCCCAGATATATAAGAAATATGCATACGGATGAGTGATCTAGAACTCCAAACAACTCTAACAGAGTTCCGACACAGAACCTCTGCATGTGATATTATACAAAGCACCAGAAGCCAATCACAGGGATAAAATCATCAAAGGCAAGGAATTAACATAAAGGCAAAGCTGCTAGGATACAGAAAACATGTCAACGTGAGACTTAAAAGTCGGAAGGACTTGGAGTAAAGTGTTTTGTGCCCTAAAAGATTAAAACTTCCAACCATAGTTATGTAGCCTGCAAAGATTTCTTTCAAAATTAATGGAGAAACAAGGTGTTTCCAAGACAAGGAACATCTCATGACATTCAAGACTTTCAAACCAGCATTATGAAAACGTTTCAAGAATGTCCTATAGATAAGAAAGCCAACGAACGTCAGTGAATAAGAAAGAATGCAAATACTGGGCAGGGAGAACAGCTGAACAACAGGAAGAAAGAAGGAGGAAATGATCAACACGACAATGACAGTAACATTTCAGTGCTTCTCGGTAATAGCTCAATGTGAGTCATCTTCATTCTCCTATCAAAAGACACATATTGGCAGAATTGATCAAGAAAAAAACCAAATTATATACAGTATACAAGAAGCAGATTTTTTTTATTTTTTAAAGAGAATGAAAACTAGTAAAAAAAATAGAAATCATACAGAATTTTACTAAACAAAATAATAGGAATTCAGCAATTGTTATGTTGCATATTGTTGTCTTCAAATTAGTTGTTCAGATTGCCAGATATAGGCACGCAAAATTGGTCAAAAACATTATAAAAAATTAAGCATTAACTGTTACTGTCAGCACAATAACAGAGCTCTGCAGCACAGTTATCCAAGCTAGCCTATGTATGTACATATACAATTCTCCCCCCCCCCCTTTTTTTTTTTTGCAGAACTGGGGATTGAGCTCAGGCCCTTGTGCTGGCCAGGCAAGCGCTTATTCCGCTGAGCCATCTCCCCGGCCCCTCTTTTTTCTTTTATTCGTTCCTCCTTTTCTTCTTTCCCTCATCTCAGTTGTTCCTTTGAATAGTTTCTTTCCCTTTACAAAGGTGGGTCTCACTTATTTTACTTAAAAGCAGCAGAATTAATCCAAACAGAAATTGACACATTAAAAAAAATCACAGGATAGAAACCAATATTCCATGGAATAAAAACCCAGAAGAAAGCAAGAGTAGTTGTCCTAATTTCAGACAGTGTATTTCAAGCCCAAGCTGATCATGAGAACAAAGGTTGCTGCACATTGCTTATGGGAACAGTTCAATAGAAATAGAGAACGATTATAACCCTGCATGCACCAAATTTCAGGGTGCACAACTTTATGAAACAAAAACTAATGGATAGGAAAATCATAAAATATCATTGCAATGGGGGACCTCAATTGCTGTCACAAGGACAGATGCCAAATGGACAGATCAACGAGACAACAAAACAAAGACGAAAAGGAAAGAAATCTCAGAGTTAAGCTAAACCTTCAAACCAATAGGCTTAATGATACCTACAGAGTGTTCTACCCAACAACAGCAGACTATACCTTCTTCTTAACAGCACTTAGACCTTTCTCCAAAATGGACCACATATTTACTACCTCAGAAAGAATGCTTAAGTAAACACAAAATAATCAAAATTATCCCTTACATAGAATCAGATCGTAGTACAATGAAACTAGAGATCAGCAGCAAAAGAAACCACAGAAAGTATGTAAATACATAGAACTTAACTAATACCCTCTTAAATAATCAATAGGTCACAGATAAAATTAAGAAATAAATTAGATTGTTTATACAATCAAACAATAATGCTGAGGCCTCTGGAAAGCTGTGAAAGCAGTCCTAACAAGGAAGGTTATAGTGGTGAATTCCTGTATCAGAAAAACAGAGTGAGCTCAAATAAAAAAACTTAATGATGTGCTTCAAGGTCCTAGAAAAACAAGAACAATCCAAATCTGAAGTTTATACAAGGAAGCAAATTATAAACATTAGAGCAGAAGTTAATAGGATTAGACTTAAAATTGCACAAAAATTCAATGAATCAAAGAATTGGCTATGTGATCTTGGTGCACAGGTCCTGCTTTCCTTGGTCTTAACCATCCAGCAGAAAAGTATAAAAATGAAGTATAAGAAGGAAAGCCAGGCTGTTATGTTGAGCTGTAGGGGACTCAGGTCATCAATTTGTGACATTGCCAGTCAAGCGGAAGA
>NDGM011140281.1:0-10922 GCA_002564305.1 Octomys mimax | reverse complement strand
ACCTCAAGAAGGGAGGGGAGCTAAAAGGGACATTTTAGTTTACACATTCCGGGAATAGAAGCAAGGACAAGGGCGGGGGTTTGTCGGCGCATACAGAGCAAGAAGAAGATATGGCATTTGAGACTTGAGGCGTCTGGGGCATTTGGGGCGTTTGGGGTACTTCACCTATATGGTGTTATAGGCCAGTGTGTGTTTTCTGGAATACTGGAACAACAAATACAAAAATGGTAGTTTTTGGAAAAGTATTGGTGCAAGATACCAAGAGAATGGCTTAAAGGAGAGGTCACAAGGACAGCAGGACCCTGTGTGAGTCAGTGTTCTCTGAAGCACTGGAGAGAATGTAACACTAGACACAGAAAAATGGGCCCCTTCTTGAAGTAAAGGCAGTTAACGCTGTGTACACACTTTGACAACAAAAATTGCAATATTCATTAAACATCTATTGAAATTCTATATTATAGGCAAAAAGTTAGGAAATTTCTTGGAAAATATTGGAAACACATCAGAGAAGTCTATAGAAATAAGAAACAGTGTTCCCAAGTGCTATGATGATCGTATCTATGTTCAAATTGTAGGAATTAAAATGCACGGTGTAAGCTGGAAATTAAATACAGAGTTGCGTGGGGGTGTCAAGGTTGACCAGCACGGTGTGTGACTGGTGAATCACAGAAGACAGCTAACTCACTCCCAGAAGGCATGATGGGAAACATCACAGGGTTGAGTCACAGATGTCTGAGTGTGGAAGGATGATGGACAGCTTTGATGAAGAACAAAGGTGTGGGGGGAAGAAGGAGGGAGGGAGAGAAGGAGAAAGGGTCAATGTCATGAAGAAATGGAAATAGACTCTAAGCCTCCTGTTGATGGTTAGACTCTACTAATACTAATTACACGATGAAACATCTGAATTCCGAGATATTGTCATTATCTGGACAGCTACTATGGGTTACATCCTGGTGGAACAGAGCGTCTAATAAATTCTCTACTCAGCACATTGAATGAGTTTACCTCCCCACAGGAAAAGGAAGAAAGCAGGCATACCATCTCCACTTAATTCTGACCACCCAAGAATAACCAATTAACAGTGAAATGGAAGCATGGGCAGTTTCTTGAACAGGATAATATTACTTTAATGTTTATAGTGGCCATGTAAAGAAATTCTAGATTTTGTCACAAATATGTCTACTGCTCTTAGGAAAGTTTCTGCTAAAAGATAGGTCTGAGCCAATAGCTAAAAGCTCCTAAAACAAACAGATATAGCTAGAGAAACTAGATCTTTCTCAGGAAAAACATCATGACCACACACAGAGAAATCTGATAAAGAATACAAGAAGGAATTAACTAAGTAGACAAATGCACTGTGTGCTAGGGTTTTCTATGAGTTCTTGCTGGAAAGGGGTACACAGCAGGCTCCAAGCCCTTCTGTAACTTTAAGCAGTGCAAACCAAGTCCTGTGAGACATAAATAGAATAGATGGAATGATCTTTGTGGGAGGCTTAAAACAAGAAACAAATGGGAGAGAAATAATCTGATGCTGAAACAGTTGACAAAATGCTATCAAATGACATGGGAAATGCAGGCATTCCAGCCTCTTTCTCAGTTTTCTATTCTCTGTGGTGGACTGATATGGGGACAAAGGTCTTTTGTAGGAAAGAATTAAGCCCTAGCTGGTCAAGAAGAGAAGCTAAGAGGCATATGGCAGGCCAAGTTCCTTGCTTCATAAACATTGTGTTCTGGCCCACCAGATGCCCTTGTGAGAAAATGGTGGCTGATGAACTGTCAGTGACATTTAAGGAATGAAGAAAGTATAGGCATTGGGAGATTAGCAGCAGGCAAATTATGTCCTGACTTGCTGCTGTTATAAAAGGAAGATTGCTATTATAATAGTATATATTAATATGTAGTACATATATGTTTCTATAGTAGTATATAATAGTGTAATAGAATACTACTAAGCCCAAAGTTTTGAATATAGTTATGGTTTGTGTCTAGATGTCCCCCGAAGTGTCATGCAGTCATAGGTGTAGGGTTCTAGAGTTTGAGTGATTCATGGTCCAATGCTGGGATTAGGAGTATGAGTGGGGCTCCCAGCCTGGGACAGAGAGCCTGAATGCAGTATAAGGAAGGGAGAGTGCCCTGCTCACACTGCTCATCCCTTCGCTCTTGCTGCTTTGTGCCACCATGAACTGCTGCCCTTTGCCGTGTGCCACCCTGCCTTGGAGCCAGCCAAGTATGGACTGAAACCTCCACAGACTGTGAGCTAAATAAACCTTTCCTTCCTTGATTCTGGGTGTGGGGCATTTTGTCCCAGCAATGAGAGAAACGCAATCAAGACAAATACCTACTCATATGGCTCATGACAGTACAGATCACAAAAGAATAGATGGGAATAATTAAGCACATCTTATGAATAAAACAAAAAGACAAAAAAAGTTTTAAAAATAGTATTTAGGTTCCATTTAAAGCGGAGCAAAGCCCAGAGAGAGTGCTGCTCATAAAGCTGAGGGACCCACAGACCCCCCGTGTTGTCAGCAGCCACTGTGCTTTCAAAGATTAGCAATGGAAAGGCAGAAAGGGTTCCTGTGACTTTGGTGAGGGTGACTGAAGACAAGGAAGGTGGAGCCCCTGGCCATGAGCTTCTGAGGGCAGAGCTATGCTCCTCTGGTCTGCTGATATGATACATGGCTTAGTACACTGGGGAACACCAATATACCAGAACGAACGGAACAACATCTGGTAATATCTGTGCTCCAGAAATGGCTTCAGGATTACAACGTTTTGTTTCACTCAAGCAGCCAAATGATACCTGATTTTTCTGATAAAGAAATGAATCTTAGGCAAGTGTCAGGTAAAGTCACCCCTCTTAAGTGGGAAAGGTCTGATTCAACACAATGGTTTCCATGTTAGCCACTGCCACTGTAACTGGAGCCAAAATCTGACCACATCACCGCTGAGATTCTAAGAAATCTCCTGAGACTGGTCATGGAGTTTCTAAGAAAAAAAAAAAGGGACATGCAGAAAGTCCAAGAAAAGTTACGGGAAGTCTAGCGAATAAAATGAGTAAACTGACACACTCAGAAGAATACAGACTCAGAGAACCAGATCCAGGATGAAGAGGCAAAGCAACAAAGCTAGAGAAAACCCTAATATCAATAAACAGTCAAGGAGCACCGAGTCCCCAAGTGTGGCTGCTACAGGGACCCAGCACAGGGCTTCCCTTGGTTGCAATGCTTGATCTGATGTGCGGTAAGGGCCCCACTATAAAAAGTGCTGAATAAATAAACTAGACTGGATGTATAGAAGCTTTCTTTTTTCTTTCTTCACACCTAGTCTTATTTCAAGACGCTGTATGCCTTCAGCAAAACAGCATCACACTAACCATACGTGAAAGATCAGATTTCCCGGTACATGGAAGAAAAGAAGTTTAGATCTTAGATTTTTTTCTCAATTATAGTTAATATATTCATCTCCAGCTTATATAAAGAATAGAAATGGAAGGAGAAAAGATAATGGGTTGAATGTGAATAAACATTTAAAATAATAATAATAAAATACCCATGTTTTATTTCCTTTGTATCAAGTACAACAGAGAAACACTCATTACTCTTCAGGGCAATCCTGGGACGTGAGTGTTGCTGTGATCCTTGGTACACAGATGAGGAAGAGGAGACCTCCAAGATTAAATGCCTTGCATCTGGTCCTACTGTCTGACGGAGGAGTGAATGTTCAAATCCAACAATTTTTCTTTGACTTTCAATCACCCTAATAAATAGGCAGTACTTTGGTTTCTTTCTAAGAAAGCCTTCCAGAACAACCTAGATCTTAATGTGGGATAGGGCTTCTTCATTAAAAGAGATCACACGAAAAAGCCACAGAGATGTTTAGTAGACAGAAAGGCCATGATGAATCAAACTGTACCGATCAAATAAAGACAGAAGATACATTCAAGGATGGAATAAGTCCAACAGTGGAGGCCACGACAGTACATTCCTTCATATCTGTACACAGGGTGTACAGGGTCACTTTCCTTCATATCTGGAGCATTCCTTATACATCCCATATTGAAACTATGACAGTTGGAAACATCAAAAAGTGGGGATGGGCAAGAGGTTTGGCACCTACATGTATGGAATCTCCCAGCTCAGAGCACAGTCAATTCAAGTAGATAAGAGAGCCACAGTAGTATATTAGAAACACTACCCCAGAAGGGCATAAGATTTACTCTCCAGTTCCAAGGGTAAGAGGGTAAAGGAAATTGGTGAGATTTTACTTTGAACACGATGTAATTTCAGTAATGAAAGCCATTCAGAAATGTAAGGGCAGTGAGGACTCCATCAGCGTTTAGCATATGAAGAGCTGCCAGGTCACCTGAGAGGGGCCCTGTGGGAGGAACAGAACATGACCTGGATGAGCTTTTATCTCCACATGCTCATTTGCTCACCGTGGAACTTGAAAATTGGCTTGGACAAGGGCTAGCTGTGCCAGGACCTGGCTGTATCTCCCTTAAGACATCCTCTGGAACATGTCCTTTCTGTCAATATAATTCCTTTCCCTGTGAAAAGGTTCCTGACCCAACCACACTGCTCCTGGCTCTGGATTGCCTTCCTGTGAAACCCCTCTCTTCTCTACTTTCCAGCAGTTACAATGCAATATACTCAAATACTATAACCAAGGGGCCTAAATTAAGCTAAAGCCCCTTGGTTTCTTTTTAAAACAGATGAGTTATGAATAGAGGCATAAGCACAGTTGTGAGTTACTCAACCAGAGGTAGCTGCTTGATTGATAAATCAATTTGCAGGAATATATTAAATGATTAATGAGTCTGTCACACCAACCAGGACTCTTGCTAATTGTTTTCAAGGTTCCAATCAATGTAATGGCAATTAATTGCTCCCGCTATGATCCACTTCATGCTTGGAGCTGATGTTGAAGTTTAACTTTCATTTTTCACTGGTGAAAAGCCTTTTGTCTACTCTTGGACTTTCTCCACACCTGCACGATATAGGAAAATAATACTTGTGTTAGGCATGATCCTCTTTATTAGTGACTGTAAATTTAAAGCCTTGAGACCCCTCCCTATGAACAAAGGTGAGAGGAATTTTGCAAGCCACCTAAAGAAGAAAATGATGTACTTACAAATCTAATTTTCATCTGAGTAGAGTATATTGTGGTTCCCTGAGGCAGCCCTTGATATGACAAAAGCAATTTCAGGCAGATCAGAAGGGTTATGTGCTGCTGGGCTTCCACCATCTGACAAGAGATCAGCATGGAGGTCCTACTCTCAAAGGACAGCAGCTTTATGAAGCAGATGGGACCTGACAGGCTATTTCCAAGGAACAAGTTCTCTGGAACAGGAAGCAGGTTTGCCAAACTGGGTAATGGGAGACTCCTCACTGAAGCCCAGAGCCATGCCCAGGGATGACAGGCAACATTTGCTCCTGTCACAGAGCTGCTGCCAACTGACCAAGGAATCATGGTCTCATTCCAAGACTGCTGAGTTCCAGGTAGAATTCATGCAGATTTAAGCCTATGAGTACCATCCTCTCCCTGCACATGTGAGCACAAGGGGTTCTTTCCATTGCCCCTGCTGGGGCTGCAACCCTGGAATCCTCTAGTACACAGACATTTTCCATGTTCTCTCTCTCTCTCTCTCTCTCTCTCCCCCCCCCTCTGTATTTAGGGTAGGGCATACAGGTCTACAGGATCTTACTGTGTAGATCAGATTCATAGTGATTCTCCTGTTTTCAGCCTCTAAAGTGCTGAGATTACAGGCACGCGCCACCACGCCCAGTCTCAATCACCATTTCAGTGCACCCCTGGGGGTGGGGCAGGCACAGCAGGCCAGGGGATAGAACTTCTGGCCCCTGCATCTGCTTAGGCAGGCACTTTAATCCACTGAACTATTTGGCCAGTGCTTCCATGTTCTCTCTTAACCAGTTCACACTGGCTACTTCTTCGATGTGTTGTTTCTAATAAAGAAAATCATCTCTAGAGTCTCCCTCCATGAGCCGGAGCAAAGTGTCATGGTAGGGAGAGGACCTCATAATCTTACACCCCAGAAATGATCTGTGAGCATCTCTTTGAAAAGAGGCTGCATGGGAGATGAAGGTGAAAAGAATGCCCAAGACTGGGTGCCCACACCCCTTCTGCCAACCACATTCATTTCTCATCAGTGTGTCCACCCTTTGCTGCCAAGACTGGACTGTCTTCCTGGATCTCTGATCACCTTTCATTGCTCTGTAACTACCTTGGTTACTCAGTAGACAGATCCAGGAATACTCCAGGAAGAGCCTGGCATTAGTGTCCTGATAGTAGTACCCCTGGTGAAACCAGGCTGTTGATACCAAGGGCTGATTCCACCCAAAGATCCAACACCAGCATCTAAGCACCTCTGAGGCAGGTGCTCGAGTTGAAGTCCAAGTCCATGATGTGTGTGCTCAAGAGCTGCTGCAGACTGCTGCCCAATCACCCGACCCTGTCCCTTATCACTACTTCTGCATTGCACGAAGTGACACTGGGGCTTGACCTCTCCTTATTTGGCATTCATTGCTCTTCCTTTTCCCAACCAACATAAATAATATGAAGAAAAAATGCAGAAGCCAGACCTTGGCTAAAGCTCGCGCTCTGGCAGTGCAAAGTGTGGTTGGTACAGGCAGTGGGACCTGAATTCATTCTCTATGCATTTCTCCTTGGAAGAGGGCAATGCCTGCAAGGAAGGTCCTCTGTTTGGGCCATTCCTTGATACTTTCTTATCAGCTTGATTAATCTTTTTGTTCCTACTTTTCAAGGCAATAAGCTCAGAAACCACGGATTTAAGCCTATTGAAACAAAAGCTACTGTTATACACATTCAAAGCAATCCTATTAAAATACCATTACTATACCTCACAGAGCTAGAGAAAACTTTCCCCAAACTCATTTGGAACCAGAAGAGACCCAGAATATCAAAAACAATCCTGAGATACAAAGAAAAATCAAGAGGCATCACAATCCCTGACTTGAAATTATACTACTAAGCTATTGTGATAAAATCCTCATGTTACTGGCATAGAGACAGACCTGAGGATCAAGAGAAGAGATTAGGAGATGCAGACAGAACTGAAAACACACTCGGCCAACTTATTTTTTTTATTTATTTATTTATTTTTTTTTTGGTACCAGAGATTGAACTCAGGACCTTGTGCTTGCCAGTCAAGCACTTATTCCACTGAGCTATCTCCCCAGCAACCTTATCTTTGATAAAGGGGCCAAACATGTTCACTGGAAGAAAGATAGACTCTTTAGTACATGGTGCATTAAAAAAAACCTGGCTTCCCACATGCCCAAAACAAAAATTAGTCCCATGCCTATCACCCACAGACAAAGCTACAGTTGATGAAAATTGATCAAAGATTTAAATATTAAAACAGACATGCTAAGTCTTCAGGAGGAAAATTATGTAAAAAATCTTAAAGACATAGGGGTAGGTAGAGAGTTCATGAACAAAAACCAAACTGCATGGGAAATACTTCAAAGAGTCAACAACTGGGATCTCATCTTTTTGAAAAGTTTTTGCACTTCAAAGCAAATCTTCAAAAAAGTAAAAAGAAACCACAAACTAGAAAAAGGTATAGCCAACTATCCCTCAGACATAAGCCTTCTACCTAGAACATATAAAGAATTAAAAAATCAGGCCCCCTAAATTCAAAGACCCAGTCCAAAAATGGGCACCTGAGATGAATGTACATTTCTCAGAGGAAGAAACAGAAATGGCAAGTAAATACGTGAAAAACTGTTCAACATCATTGCTGACTCAAGAAATGCAAATTGAAACAACACTGAGATTCTATCTCACCGTAGAAAGAATGGCTAACATCAAGAAGTCAGCCAATAGCAAGTGCTGGAGAGGCTGTGGAGAAAAAGGAAGACTTCTGCAGTGCGCGTGGGAGTATAGACTGAAACAACTACTATGAAAATCTGTGTGGAGATTCCTTCAAAAGCTAGGATTTCAGGTCCCATTCAAGCCAGATAACCCCTTCCTTGGTATTTTTCCAGAGGAATGGAAAACCTCATACCACAGTGTTATATGCACACCCATGCTTATAGCAGTACAATTTGTCATGCCTAAATCTCGGAAACCACCCAAATGCCCATCAACTGAAGAATGGATAAAGAAGATGTGGTGTTTTTACACAATTGAGTATTATTCAGCTATAAAATGGGATAAATTTGAGTCTTTTGTCAGTAAAGGGATGCAACTAGGGAACATACTCTTAAGTGAAATGAATCAGACTTGCATGTGCGAACATTGCATTGTCTCCTTAGTGTGAGAACCTGAAAGAGAAAAATGGGATCTAAAGGGTACAGTAGGTACTGGGAAAAGGGATTGAACTTATTTAAAAGGAGTTACTAAGTTGAGAAGGACAGGAGAGGGACTGGGGATAAGAGATTTATTTATGTATGTAAGCATGATGGTTTGTACAACTGTACTGTGTACTTCTGCTGGTCTATGCAAAGAAGCAGTTAATGCTTTAATTTGTTTCATCCCCTTTTTCCAATTGTTTCTCCTTTTAGTCTTCTTAATTTCTTATACATTTCTTTCCTCTTTTCTCTCTTCTTCCAATTTTACATGTGTATGGCTGATAATATGAATAACTGCTTAGAAGAAAACACCATGTAGTACAATACGGTGAAATTAGTATTACTTTGTTAAGTGAAATTCGGTATCACTTGTAATTTTTTCTGTTTTAATTCTAATTTGTACTCTTTTTAAAAATTAAAAATATAAAGAAATAAAATACACACAGAAAAATTATATAGACAGTGGAAGTGTAACTGGGAAGCTTGGCCGTCCACTGTGCCCAGGGATCAAGGTCAGCAGGTGGCTGCTCCTCCACTTGCTACTCTTGTCTGTGGTCCCTGCATAGGAGTGGCAGGGCCATTTCCCATCTTAGATTCCCAAGGAACCTTTTACATTTGCCTGACAGCAGCACTCAGGGAATCTGGAAAGAATCTTCATGGAGAAAGTGCAAGACACTTTGTCCAATATGTGGCTCGGGGAGCACCAGTCCAAGAGTCTTAGTAGAGATTGTAGGGTGTGATGAGGTAGACAGATCCTCTAAACTCAGCAGATGTGGATCTTTCTAAGACATGCTCATCATGACCTTGCCTCACTTCTTTAAGCCTACAAGGCTCCCCATGTGAGGAGTTAGGATGAGCAGAGTGCATTTTCACCATCTCCTTTATCACCTGCTTCTATTGTCTCTCCAATCACATTGCCTTGACAATTCCTAAGCACACCTCTCCAGGCTCAGTTCCTAATGTCACCTTTGCATGGAACCCCAGTTATCCCACCTATCTCCCTCCCCCTACATCTTGCTTGATCTTTCTCTGTAGTCCTCATGTTCTCTAACTGTTGTAGTTTGGGAGTTTGACAAGGGGAACAATATGATACAGGACACATATTTTATAAGATTATTTATAATAGTCACCCAAAGAATCATTTACAAAAAGATTATGCAGGAAATCTTTCCAGACACTGAGGACCAAAGAATCCAGCTGGAGGGAGCCCTGTGTTCTATTGTAATGTCCTGCGTGAGTCCAATTGAGGATCTAGAGCTCATAACCATTCCTCTCACAATTCCTACTGGAGGTCTAGAGTGCACAGCAATGTCTCAAGCAGCCCTGATTCATGGATCTGCACTGGGAAGGCCCGAAGTTCAGTGGTGGAAGCTAGAAAGTCTGTGTCAGCAGGATAAAGGATCTGTGCCAGCAGCTGAGGGATCTGAACAGCAGTCAGGAAGTGATGCTCAACATAAGGACCAGAGCTCCCCCAGTGGTACCACAGCCATTCTCAGTAACACTGAGGTCCTGAGCTCTTCCAGTGGTGAGGAAAGCTGAGTCCCCATCAGGAAAGCTAACATGACAAGCTTCTCCAGGAGAATGAGCAGAGCACCATCTTCCCCTCCAGAACCAGGAATCAATGCTCAAGGTGAGGACCAGAGCTTTCCCAAATTACTACAAGGTCCTGAGCTCCTTTGACAATAATAATGACCTTGTTCCTCAGGAAATCCAACATGACAAGCTCCTCCAAGTGAAACAACAGCTCCCTACAGCCTCCAGCAGCTACCTGACACCTTCCCATCAGCTCCCTACAACCTCTATACTGCTTTTTTATCATTTCTGTCTCTTACACTGCTGGCAACAATCCTCAGGTGGGCCTCCAACACCCAGAACCACGCTGACTCAGTTAAGCTACAAGTTGACCACCAGTTTTCCATCCACCACGCTAATTTATCATGTATTTCACTAGCTTGTGTTTTTGAGGGTCATATTCCTTGTTGGGGATCAGTCTCATAAGGACAAGGAATTTTCTATATCTTTGTGCTATATAACAGCTAAAACAGTGTCTAGCATATGGTAGACCTTCAATAAGGACTTGTTGAATTAATATCATCATATATAAGTATATGTGATTAGCTTTCTTTTTTAATATTTAGTTAGTTAGTTATTTGGTATATGGTCTTGTTATGCACCTTGGACTCATAGTGATCCTCTTGTTTCATCCTCCTCAACACTGGGATTACAGGCATGTGCCACTACACCTGGTTTCGGGCCAGCACCATGCACCCAAGGCTCTAGGGCTGGCACAGCATGAAGTACTAGCAATCGAATCAGTGTCCTTGCACTTGCCACACTGCTGAGCTATCTCCCCAGCCCATGATGAGCTTTCTTGGCAAGTATTGTCTTATAGTAGAAGAGACAACATTCCAAGCAAAAGATAAAGACTTAGGCTTATTATACACCTATCTAGAATTGAACCCTGTTCTATACTGTTTGTATAAAGGAGCTTCATATTTAGTAAAAATGGAATTTTAAAACTCTTAAAGGGCTGGTGAGATGGCTCAGTGGTCTAAAGCACCTACTTGGAACAAGCTGAACTAAAGC